>MU227573.1:4658671-4677429 GCA_018584345.1 Thuja plicata
GACCTTAAGGCTTACAGAGAAGATTTATTCCAACATGAAATTCCATTAAAAGATGATGTTAAGCCGTTCAGACAGAAACAGAGACCAATCAACCCTTTGTTGGCCCCCAAGATGCAACAAGAATTGGAAAAACTCAGGGAATCTAGAATCATAAAGCCCATAAGGCATTCTTCTTGGGTGTATAATCTATTCCCTTTCAGAAATAAAAATGGGGATATTAGGCTCTGTGTTGATTTTAGAAATCTTAATGTGGCTTCATTAAAAGATAACTATTCTTTGCCAAATATGGAGGATATGTTGCAGAGAGTGACTGGTTGTGATCTGTTATCCATGATGGATGGTTTTTCTGGGTATAACCAAGTTCTGGTTCAAGAGTCAGAGCAATTCAAAATAGCCTTCACTACCGCATGGGGTACCTATGTTTATGTGAGGATGCCATTTGGCCTGAGAAATGCAAGGGCTACTTTCCAAAGAGCTATGGACGTGGCTTTCAAGGAATTCATAAATATTATTATGGTGGTATATCAAGATGATCTAACTGCATATTCCCAGAAGGCTGATGATCACTGCAAATATCTGGAAAAGATTTTTTCCAGAGCTTTGGAGTATGGAATTTCTCTAAATCCAAAGAAATGTCACTTTGGTGTGACTGAAGGTAAGCTATTGGGAAATATAGTGTCTAAGGAAGGTGTAAGAATTAATCCTGAAAGAGTGGAGGCCATTAACAAGGTATTTCCACCAAAGAATGTTAAAGGAGTTCATTCTTTCCTTGGGAAGATAAATTTTGTTAGGAGATTTATTGCAAATTTCGTTGAAATTGGGAAACCTATTGTTAAATTGTTGAAAAAGGATGCAAAGTTTAATTGGGATGAAAATGCTCAGTTAGCTTTTGATGAGATAAAAGTGGAAATTCAACAGGCTCCTGTACTAAGATCTCCAAATTATGAAAATTCATTCTCCATTTTTTCTTTTGCCTCATTTCATACAATTGTTGCAGTTCTTTTGCAAAAAGATGATGAAGGTTTTGAACACCCTATAGCATTTTTTAGTAAATCTCTGCAAGCAGCTGAGCTTAATTATGAGATTATGGAGAAACAGGCATATGCATTGGTTAAGGCTATCAAGATCTTTAGGCCTTATCTTGTTTGTGCAAAGATAATTGCTTATGTGCCACATGCCACAGTGAAAGATATATTATCACAATCTGAAGTTACTAGCAAGAGGTGCAGATGGATTAGCAAGATCCAAGAATTTAATTTGGAAATTTAGGTCACTAAACTGGTGAGAGGTTTGGGTTTGGCTAAGTTAATGACTCATACAAATATGGAGTTAGCCCAAGTAAGTGACAAACAAATTATAAACATGAATCTTACCAGCATAGAGTTGCAAGGCTGGTATACTGATATTGTGTTTGTCCTAAAAAATGCAAAATGTCCAGATCATATGCCAGAAAATCAGAAGAGGACTTTGAGATTACAAGCCCAGAGGTATGTTTTAATACAAGGTGATCTGTTTTGGAAAAATAAGGATGGGATTCTGTTATTTTGTTTGGATAAATCACAATCTGAAAAGGTTTTAAGTGAATTGCATAGTGGTGCTTGTGGTGGGCATTATTCTGCCAAAACTACAGCTCACAAGATAATCAGAGCTGGATTTTACTGGCCATGTCTTTTCAGAGATACTCAAATGTTTGTAAGACAATGTGGACCATGCCTGTGAACTAAGCTAGGGAGAGTATAGGGACTATTGGCGACATCTCTGGTGACTAAGGTGAGCACACAAGCTAAGATTACATGACTACAGGGTTTATTAACCACAACATAGGCTACATCCAGCAACCTACAGACAGAGATAGCTCGTGTATAGAGGGAGTTGTCACTAGAGACAGCTTGAGGGGACAGTGCTTAGCAAGCACTTGACATTTTACAGGCTCGGGTGGATAACCTGGAGTTTGCCATTATAGAGGAGTTTCGAGACCGGGAGGAGGAGCTAGCAGTCATGTTAGCATAGATTGCGGCTCTTAGAGAAAAGTGATATTTATCATTTAGACATGTAGAGGATTACAGGGTAGACCGCGATATAGCACGTCTAGCAGGCAGTGCAGCAGGGTTAGGTCAGATGATGGCCGATGCTATGGTAGCCTAGAGAGAGGCAGGACGGAGAGGTCGAGAGGCCGCATATTATATGGGGCTTTACCATGGAGCAGTGCCAAAGGAGGCACAACAACCTATATATTCTGAGAGGGAACAGACAGAGAGCACTGACCGAGCATCACAGGGATCAGTGGGGTTACCGCCACATCCCAGCAGTGGAGCAGGACCATCTCGGCCACCGCCATGATGCTTCTCAGACTTTTGGATACACAGTTTTGACATAATTTTGACACATGATGTATGATATGATAGTTTTGATATATATATATATATATATATATATATATATATATGGACTATTTTTGGACTATGGGACTCTAATTTATGGACCTTTGTGATGTTTATGCAGGATGTATGGATGCACTTCTGATGTTATATTTATAGTATATGATGCTTATGACTGGCATACAGAATGGGATGAATATATGTATGCTGATACTGACAGATTTGTGATGCAGGGATGATAGATAGATAGATAGATAGATAGATAGATAGATAGATAGATGTGATGTGATGTGATGTGATGTGATGTGTTAATGCTTATATTTTATCATGTATTGATGTAATGTAATGATGTATAAATGTATTTATGATGCTTATGAAATGAATCTAGAATGAATGAACCCTAAAAAATGTTATGGATTTTATTGATACAACTAATTGAAAGCAATATAATTAAATGCAAATGGTACTAAAGGATGATTATAAATGTGTAATGCTAATGGAGTAACAATGCAACTATAAATGATTTAAATGAACAATGTTAATAATACATAATGAACTAAATGGTCAATGCAAATTATTTAATTTAATGTACTAAAATGAACACTGCAACTAAATGATGAATGAATAAGGCAATGGATAATGACTAATGATTAATGAATGAAATGAACAATGCAATTGATAATGACTAATGTTTAATGAATGAAATGAACAATGCAATGGATGTAATATGAGACAAATGAATAATGTATAATGACTAATGATTAATGAAATCAACAATGCAACAAATAATGAATAATGAATGCAATATGAGACAAATGAGGACACTATTTTTGTGTGTATCACAATAAGTCTGATAAAATCACGTAGGGGACCAGATAGGGGAATAAATAGAAACCTTTTCCAAGAGAAAAATAATAATGCAATATTACCTAACTATAATGCAAAGACTAACTACATGATAATAGTGGGATTGATATCATGTTAATGTTGGAGAGCACACCCTAGTTTGATATTGCAAAAGGAGGTATGCACCATGTGCTAGAAAACACAAGTGACATGGTTTCTTTGTGAGGACTAGACTCTCAGACAAATAGGTTGTTAGGGACAGGAATGCAAGATATCAGGTATGATGAATCTGATGAAATGTTACTCATGAGGAGATGTAGTACATCCAGATCTTTCAAGGGATTTGAGATGCATGAATCTTGCCCCCAGTGAGGCATACATAGTCATAACTGAATATCAAAACATAAATGCACTAGCAAACAATGACAAGTAGATCATACCACAAATGACATGTATCTCACTAGATATTCACCATAACTAACCAAGATATAAAAGATCAAGGCTGTCATGATAAGGACATAGTAAAACACAAGATAAAATCAACAAAAAGGCATCCTGACCAAGTGGTCATTCAGTCCAAAAGTTCTTGCCATGAACAATTTTGATGTGAGGATTGATAGAACAACCAACATCAGAAGGATGCATCCTGATGGGCCAGAGATTGATTGATAGAAAAAATGGGAATTCACTGGAAATTGCTTGTGAATAGAATTATCATTTAGAAAAGTCAATCTGTCTACTGATTTGATTTAAAATATTTATGATCACTGTGTCTAGAAAAAAGCTCAGTTTTTGATTTGGTAAGCTCAGTCATGCGGGAATCATTATTGCGAAAGTGGAAAGATGGTCAAAGAACTACCTACACAAATATGGCTAGTGACACTTATTATGAAAGGTGATGCAAGCTATATAGACAAATGGTGGAAACTGATGGTAGATCTGACTGCGCATGGAACCTAAAATAGGTTTTCACCATGGTACTTATCCATTGCACCAACAAAGTGGTTTTCATAGATGAACAAATTTATTTTTGTTTTTGTTTTTCTTTTTTGATCTTCCTCTTCATGTTTTTGTATTTTTTATGCTTTTTTGATCTTTTGATTTTTTTTCTTTTTGTTTTTTGAATGTTTTTGGATTTTCTTCTTTTCTGATTGTTTGGATTTTTTGAAAAATTTCTGATGTACAATAGACTATGGACTAATCAAGCATAGAAGTGCTTGAGATGTATAATATTTACAAGATCAAGGAGTTGATATCCCTCTAGGGATACAATTTGATAGGCGCTTGAACCATACTTTTCTGTAACAATGAAGGGACCCAACCAATTAGGTTCAAACTTCCCTTTCTTCTCACGGTTCTAGAGGTTCTTCATATTATTATGCAGGACAAGATCACCAACCTCAAACTGACGAGGTTTGATCCTTTTGTTGAACTAAAGGTGAAGGTGATTTTGATACATGCAGAGGTGGTCTAGGGCATTGAGGCATCTCTCATCGAGGAGTTCCAGCTCTTGCAAGTGGGCAACTCTATATTCTTCTTTGAACAATAGATTCTTGAGAGAGATTCTAAGGGAAGGGAGCTCAATTTCAATGGGTAGAATAGCCTTAGTACCATAAACAAGGGAAAAGGGAGTGTCTCCTATGGGGGTTCAAATGGAGGTATGGTAATCCCAAAGGGTAGGGTTGAGATGAAGGTGCCAATCACAGCCAGCTTCATCGATTGTTTTCTTGAGGATTATGTGGATGGTTTTGTTTGTATCCTTAGCTTGACCATTGCTTTGTGAAAAGTACTTGGAAGAGGTGTGGTGGGTAATGATGAACTTCCTACATAGCTCTGTGACATCCTTATTCTTGAAAGGTCCTCCATTATCAGTAATAATGTCCTAAGGAATGCCATAGCGACAGATAAGATAGTTCAAAATAAACCTCAAAATCTATTTTCCAGTAGTGTAGGTGAGAGGAACAACTTTTACCCACTTGGTAAAGTACTCTGTAGCAGCTAGGATGTATTTATGGCCATTGGATGAATTAGGGAAAATTTGGCCAACGAGGTCGAGACCGTAGCGTGAAAAGTGCAAAGGGGTGATGGTGGGTTGGAGTGATTAGGAGGGAGCATGTATCAAATTGCCATGCTGCTGACAAGGTACATATTTCTTCACATAGTTGTAGGCAGCTTGCTCCATAGTAGGCTAGTAATATCTAGTGTGTAACAACTTTTTAGCCAAATTAAGTCCACTAGAGTGGACCCCATAGATTCCTTGATGTACCTCTTCTAGGGATGTTTGTGCTTTGTCAGAATTTAGACACCTTAAAAGAGTTCCATCGAAATGCTTTTGGAAGAGGGTATCAGCAAGGATTGTGTATTGGGAAGTGTGGTGAATGAAGGTTTTACGTTGGTTGGGAGTTAAAGTAAGTGGGGTATGTCAATTGCGTAGGTAGGAACACACTTCTTGGTACCATGGGGAATTAGGATCAGCAATTTCACACACCATTTTAAAATTTGGCTTGTCATAGGCAGGGATCATAAGATTCTCAATAAGAAACTCACACCGTGCGCTATGTTTTGGCATAGTGATTAAGGACCCAATTGTTGCCATGGCATCTACTACTTTATTATTCATGCAAGGGATCTGCTAGAAGGTTAGCTTAGTGAAATGCATCTTGAGATCTTCAATTTTTTGGTGATAGGGAAGCAACTTGTCATCCTTCATTTGATATTCATCCAGTACTTGTTTGATAACCAATTGAGAATCACCAAGCTCCAATAAAGTGAGAATTTGTCATTGTATGGCCTGTCGAAGTCCAAGTACAAGGGCTTCATACTCTACAATATTGTTGGTACAAGGAAACTATAATTTGAAATATTTAGGGATGAGATCCCCTTTTGGTGTAACAAACAAGATTCCTACCCCTGATCCTTTCTGAGTGAAGGATCCATCAAAATAAAGCTTCCATGGTGGACTCAGGGCAAGGTTTAGGACAAATTCATCTGGAAAATCTATTATTAGAGGATGTTTACCATCAACAGGTGCTTTATCTAATTGATCTGCAATCACTTTTCCTTTGATTGCTTTTCGATCCACATAAACAATGTCAAACTCACTAAGGATCATGACCCATTTTGCTATATGACTAGTAAGAGCAGCGCATGCCAGGAGATACTTGAGTGGATCAATTCTAGCAACAAGATGAATCTTATGATTAAGCATATAATGTCCTAGCTTTTGTGTACTAAAAACAATAGCAAAGCATGCCTTCTCTATTAAGGAATAATTTAACTCATAGCCAATAAGAGTCTTGCTGAGATAGTAAATTGCTCACTCTTTGTTGGTGTCATCCAATTATGCCAGGAAGGCTCCCAATGCAAGCTCTATAGCAGATATGTATAAAATCAGAGGGCAACCAGTAACAGGTGGTACCAATATGGATGGATTAGCTAGATAGCCTTTTAATTTCTCAAATTCATTTTGACACAAGCAATCCCACTGGAACTTGATATTCTTGCGCAGGAGATGGGAGAATGGATGTACCTTGTCAACTAACTGTGACAAATCTTTTGATTGATTATAGTTTGCCTTGTAAACTGCATAATTGCTTCAATGTTTTGGGTGGTGGCATCTCTAAGATTTCTTTCACTTTCTTTGGATCAACTTCTATTCCATGCTGCGACACAATGTATCCCAACAGTTTACCTGATTGTGCTCCAAAGACACACTTTTTGGGATTCAGCCTAAGATTATACTTCTCTAATCACTCAAAGATGGTAGTAAGGATAGGAATATGTGATTCCCTTGTTTTGTATTTTCCTAAAAGATCATCCACATAATCTTCCATGATGACGTGCAAAAGGTCATGAAAGATGGTAGTCATTGCTCATTGATAAGTGGCTCAGGCATTTTTAAGATCGAAATGCATCACCTGATAACAGAAGGTGCCCCAAGGCATTATGAATGTGGTTTTGTGTTGGTCTTCTGGTGCTGTCCTAATTTGATTATAACCAGAAAAGCCATCCATAAGTGACAACATTTCATGTCCTGCTGTCAAATCCACTATAATGTCAATATTAGGGAGTGGAAAATCATCCTTGGGACATCCAAGGTTTAGGCCTCTGAAATCAGTGTATATGTGAATGCCCCTAGCAGGCTTACCTACTGGTACAATATTAGAAACCCATTTAGGATAATCAATTGGCCTGATTACTTCAGTGTCCAACATCTTCTGAAGCTCTACTTTGACTACCAATGCGACTTGAGGATGCATCTTGTGAAGTTTCTACTTAACAGGTTTTACATTTGGATCTATAGCAAGATGATGCATGACAAGATCTATATCGAGCTTGGGCATGTCTTTGTAGCTCCAAGAAAAGATGATTTTGTGTTTATGCAAGAATGCTATCATGTCTTTCTTTTCTTGATCACTGAGAGAAACTACAATGTAGGTGATGTGTGGATCTTCTTCAGTGCCTAGGTTGATTGGAATAGTATCTTCAATTATCATAGAGGACACTTTTGGTTCTGATGATATAAACAAAAAGTTAACCTCTCCCTCCCCTAGCACCTCAGAAAGGTTTTCACTACAGGAAACATCCTTTATTTTGTCTTTTTCTTCATCCTTAGGTGCCTGCGAGAGGTTTTCACCAGAGGATGTATTTTCATTTTTTTTTTATTGTCTTTATCATTTTTGTGACTGAGAGAGTTGAGTTGGCTACTGAAGTAGGGTTGTTCATTTTAGCGTATATGATGTTCATATTCTTGGAGATTCTTAAGTCCAAAGAGGGCTAAAACTGCATCATCCAAATCACATATGTCTAAAGCTGGTGGTGAGTCTTGCTGATCCTAGTCAATTAATTCAGGGTTTGTGAGGGGTAATTGAGGAGATGAAAGGTCAGCTTGGGTGATAGTAAAAACATGATGATTTTTATTTAGGTCATCTTCAATGTATTGGAAAGTAATTTCAAAGAACTCTTCTCTAGTGTCTGAACCTGAGGTGGCTAAACAATAATCCTTAGTGAAGTTAGTCTTAGTTTCTACGGAACCCAATCCACGTCCTTTAGGATAGCCATTAGCTATTATAATATTCTTCTCTCTTGTTTCATTAGCTCGAAGACTAGTACCATGATATCCCATATTTTTGACAATGGGAGTAGCTTTAGGATACTTTCCTTTGGGGAAAGTTATAGTTCATTCTTCTTCATCATTATAGAGCCAATCAAGGACACTATATTCCATGTGTTCATCTGATAGGGACCCCCAATGTTCAAAAATAGTTGACTTGCAGTGCATAAGCACTTTATCTTTGGAGAGGGGTAGTGGTGATGGTCTTCCATAATACTTTGGGGACAAAGGGAGTTTCCTAATACATAAGACACTTTCAAATTTATAGTCTTCCATGCCTTGATCTATAAATGTGGCCTTTGCTTCAGATGAGGAAGGTTTGTCTTTAGTAGCTTTTTCCTCAGTAACATTTTCCTTTCCTTTGGATTGCTTGGTTGGTGTTTCTGATGTCTTTTTTGAAACAGGGGTTTCTTGATTGAAATGTCAGCCAAATTCATTCAACGAACAATAGTTAGCTTGTTTGCCTTCCAGTCTTTTGCAATATTGAAAGGGCTCAGGATCTCCAGGAATTGTGATTTCTCTACCATGATGTGGGAACTTTAGACATTGATGATAGGCAGGGGGTACACCTTTGATAGTGTGTATCCATGGACATCCTAGCAAGATTTTATAAAGTCGATCTAGATCTAGTACATGGAAAACAATTTCAATCAGGTCCAGGCCCACTTGTAAGGAAAATGTGATCAAACCCTTTCTTTCTCGTTCTCAATCATCATAGGCTTTTATTGTGATTCACTTGTCTGCATCAATGAGGTCCTCAAAAATACCAATGTTACAAATCATTTTCAATGTGCACAAATTTAGGCCAGATCCACCATCTATGAGGACTCATTTTACTCTTGTGGAGCAGATTTTGCCTTCTATATGGAGAGACTTATTATGATGAGGATCAGGACCACCAAAGTCCTTATCAGTGAAAACTAGATGTTCTTGCACGGCTAGGTTCCCTATCATAGCTTTAAATTGTGCAACATTGATGTTCTCAGGGACATGAGATGTATTTAGAGCTTTATCAAGGACTTCTCTATGAATTGGTGAAGTTGTCAAGAGCTCCAGAATGGATATTTGTGCAGGCATCTTTCATAATTGGGCCAACAAGTCAAAGTGTGAAGTAGGTCGAGCAGCAGTAGATGGTGCAGCTAGTGGATTTGTAGATGTAGAAGGTTTATTAGCAGCTTGAATAGTGACTCTAGGTCTATGTGTAGCAGCATTACAATTAGAAACTTTGAGGATTATGGTATTAACATGCGTGTCAATTTCTTCAATGCGGCCACAAAGAGACTCAAACCCAAAGATATCATTTTCACTTAAACTCCCACATGTTTGATCATGGCCTGTAATAGTATTGGTAGAATAGTCATATGGGATTACGTTTGATGCATTTTTTTGATTATGAGGTGGGAAAGGTTGATTGTAGAATTTGAGTTTCACATTAGATGAGGATGCATTCTAACCTTCAACTTCAATTTTCCCATCCTCAATGAGGTCTTGCAAAAAGTGTCTGAGCTCCATGCATTTCTTGGTATCATGCCCCTTAATGCGATGATAATCACAATACTCATTATCCCTATACCAAATAGGTTTAGGTTGATTCTGATCAAAAGGTCGAGTATTTGGGTAAACTATCATTCCTTGGTCCATGAGTTGTTTGAAGATCACATCTAAAGGCTCTGGTAAAGCTATGAATTGTCATCATTGTTGATTGGCATCATTGTTGTTGTTATTATTGTTGTAGTTGTTGCGAGGGAACAAGAATGATTGATTGCACGGTTATTGATTATTGTTCTAATTATTTTGATTCTGATTGTTGTTCTAATTCTGATTGTTTTGATTGTGCGGATTCAGATTCTGATTTTGGTTGTTGTTGCGATACTAATTTTAATTCTGATTGTTATTGCAATTGTTTTGATTATTATTATTAGATTCTCAAACATTTTGAACATGCTTGGCATTAGTCACTCCATCATTGAAAACTCCTTTGTTCTTACTCTAGAATTTTGGTTTATCATTATTGGAAGGAGTATAATGTTTGATGCTACCTCTTTACAAAAGGCCATCTTCAATGTCTTTTCCCTTCTTGACAAGGGATTCAAAGGTTTCAGGGGAATCCATTTTAATTTGGAAGGACATCTCAGAGATTATTTATTCTTTGTGAAGATGTCAATCAAGTGACTATCAGGTATTTTCCATGGCATGTGATTCATAATATGTCTCCATCATTGTAAGAAACTAGCAAAGGTTTCTCCATTCTTTTGTTTAGTATTGCGCAAATCGCTGAGTGTTGCTTGATGCTCAATGTTATATAAATATTGTATAACAAACTTCTCTGCAAGGTCAGAGAAGGTAGAGATTGACCCATAAGGAAGGGCCATGAAGCATTCCAAGGTTGCGCCTCCAAGACTCCTAGTGAAAATTCTTTTTAAGTAATTCTCGTTATAGGTGACCTCTTGACATGCAATGTAAAACTCTTTGAGATGTTGTAGAGGACATATTTCACCTTTGTATTTCTCAAATTTGGGAATCTCAAAGTTTTGTGGAAATGGTTGCATTATGATATATTTATCAAACGGATAGGGACAAATCTCTTCAAAAGAAAACTCCTTCTTGCCCCCATTTTGTAAACCTTGTACAATGCTCTTGATCTCATTGAATTGTTTGGTGAAGTCTAGAGCATTTTGTGTGAAAAATGGGTGTACATAACCTCTGCCTCCTCCAAATTGTGCAGCTAAAAATCCCGTGGAGGTCATACCAATGGTAGGAGGAGGTACATATTGATAAGCTCACGATGTATTGTTTGCAGATGTTTTTGCCCCCATTGTTTGAAATAAAGATGAAGGCAAGGGCATGGAAACCTGCCCTATGTTATTAACATTAGCACTTTCTCCTTGAGTCATTGTCATTTGAGTTCTATTATGTGTAGTATTGTTTGGAAAAGCACTTATGATCTATTGAATTTGTTCAGGTGTCAATTGGGGTATTGAGGTTGTTGTTGATATAGGTGCTGATATTGGTACTGATGTGGGAGGTTTGCTAATAGGACCCTTACCAGTGTTACGTGATGATGTAGCATTTGAAGTAGAAGCCATGGCTGCACTAGTGGCAGCCACGAATTTGGTGACATTTCTGGTGAGAAGTGATTCATATAAGTCAACAGGAACTACGATGCCATTATGAATAAGATTTAAGAATATTTCATCACTGTTATGAAAAATGACATTCTCAACCATTTCCAAGTTGTATGGGTCTCTAAGGAAGTCATTCACTTGGGTGGGCCTTTCTTCTTAGTCCACTAATTCCATTTCTTCGGCCACTTCCTCATCTCGTACCCCACTTCTGTGAAAGTATTGTGTGGCAAATGGGTTCTCCTCGTGATTAACAGTGTTGAATGTTGTTTGCCTCATGTTTCTAGCTTGGGATCGAGTGACAACCATACAATGGTAGAAGAATGGAAGACAAGGAGATGTAAGCAATGAAGTGGAGAAAAGATCTTTGATTGGATTTGATTGGATTAATTGATTGATTTGATTTGGATTAAGGATTGATTTGATTTAATTGATTGGATAATTGATTTAAAGGTTTTTGGAACAAAACCTAAGCATGTTAGACCTTATGATGATACAAACACAAAAGGATTTAGAGTAATACCTGTTCTAATTGAAGATGGAATTGTGATCTCAAGCAAAATGGGATATCACTAAGGGATTTAAATTACTTGAGATGGACTGATGGTCTACAAGAAATGTTGTGTTTGTTTGAGGATGAAGGTTTATGATACTTTGATTAAGGTCTTTCAACCTAAAGATTTGATTTGATTTTGATCTAATGCTCCAAAAGAAGGAAGAATGATGATGGAAGAAATAGAAGCAAGGTGTTACCTAATCATATTGTTCAATGGTGAAAAAAGCACTATTGATTGAAAACTTGGCCATGAAATTGCAAACTTTGTTGTTGTAGAGGATTTTGTCAAGCTTCTCACGATGTTCAATCTCTTGTTTGATAGATGTTGCAATGTGTTGGTATTCCTTAGATTTACTAGTGGTTTATTTTTTCTCTCTAAGGACTGGAGATGTAGGAAGCTTAACCTTCTTATGCTTCTTAAAACTAGTCATGTACTGAAAAATCTAATTTTGGCCGAATGAATGAATGATCTAGGACAAATGATTCAAGGGTCCTGTAGAAGGTCAAATTTTGATTATCTTGAACAATTTTGAAGCTCACTATTTTGAAGCGGAGACGGCAGTCTCAAATGCAGCCGATGATCTTCACAGATGGCAATCTACACAGATGGTAATCTGCATAGATGGCAAATCCAGAGTGGAGACAGTCGATTATGACTAAGGCAGTGTGTTGAAATTCTAGGCAATTTTTTAATTTTCAGTCTGATTTTGGTCAAATTTGTTCAAATGGCAAGAACTAATTTTTAGCAAAAGAAAACTAGAAAATAATAGACACACATCTCAAAACAATCCAACAAGGGACAAAGCAACCTTGAGGGATACCAACAAATGTGACATTAGGGAATCTTGCTTCAACTTTGTGATATTTCATTTGTGTATGTTCAAGTGACTCTTTCAAGCCACTTATGTTTTTACTAGGTCCAGCACAACAAAGATAGTTTAAATAGTAGCTACCTTAGGAATTTGGATTTGCATAAAATATAATAGGCCCATTTCTTGGTAGTCCTTCAACTCACACAGCATGTCACCCCTGAAAAGGCGCCCATGTTTTTGCCTTTTGCCAGGTATTGTTGTTGTACTACAAAGATCTCTTTCGCAACACAATACCCTAGGACACGTATGATGGGAATCTTGGGGGGAGAATATTTCCTCCCCTTGCACTATAATAAGTTAGTGTTCAGAGGTGAATTGATTAGGCTACTAATTTATAGTTGCTAGCAAGGTTTCATGGTGTCCCTACATTCGGTTTGGACGATGTGAGACACTTAAGTCTCTAGTTCAACCATGCCAGTATGCTGAGGATATTCACTTAGTATGGACTACCATTGAACATGACCCACCCAAGCTTGAAGGGATAAAGAGGAACTTTCGGTCACACTTTATTTCTATACTGACTGAAGGAATTACCGGTTTGAGGTCATCCTCTAAAGGGGAAGCGCTCCCTCTAGACATGCCTCTCTAGAAGCTTGATTAAACTAAGCTTTCTCTTCACCCAAGATCTGCAAAGGTGAGGGGAGAGGATACGGCTATAGTTTAATCACGGCATCATGTATTTTAAGGGATCTAATATAATGACAAAATAGCTTGAAAGAAGTGTTGAAAAACACTTCTTCAGACACACCAAAAAGAGTTCATTCCAAATTGAACCTAGTTAAAGCAATACTATGTGTTTTCTACCTAAGAAAAACACACAATAGTGTGATTAAACATACATGTTCAATTCTTTTTCCACATAGCAAAAAGGAAAGCTTGTAAAGGTGTGTTGATTCACTTTAAGTCATTCAAGAGTGATGAAGTTCATTCCCTTAAACATTCAAGATTGGGTGAGGTTCATTTTAAGGAACATTCATTCCAAGACAAATGGTTAAGCATACAAGTTCATTTAGATAATATTTTAAAATCATTTATGGAACCTGCATGAAACTTGTTAGTAGTTTGAAACTTCAGATTTTTAGATGCTGCCAAGAATAAAAAACCCAGAAAAAGTCGCAGACGGTGAAATGTCACAGACGGTGATCTATGCAGATGGTGATGTGCAGAAATGGCAACAGACCTACAAAAATGGTGAAAGATGGACAGTTGGATTTTATTAAAAAGAAACAAACTTATTCAAACTGAAAAATAACATTTTTATCAAATCATTCAGCATTTAAACCTTAAAAAAGTTTGTTACTGTCAGAAACCCGAGAGTTAAAAATGCTGCAAGTTGATAAAAAATAATTTTAAACCACAGTTTTTATAAGTTGTTTTGCACAGGTAGAGATGGTGAAGTATATGTGCAGATGGCTGAGTTGCATAGATGACCAAGAAGTGGAGACAACAGTTTGCAAAAATGGTGACTCTAGAGTGGAGACGGGTCTGCGTAAGAATTTTCTAAACTGCGAAAAATATGTAAGAAATGTTAGTAAATAAGGGATGTGTATCCCACCGAGCATGCCAAAATGTATGTCATAAAATCTAACCTGTTGGGATCATGCTCAGACATGCAAATGTTAGAGATATATATAAAATAACTACACTAAACATGTCTAAGAAACATACTACCAAAAATAACAAGAGATCCATCACAACCTCCGATGAGCCAAACAAGTGCACCCAAGCCTTGTTGCTTTTCTTTTAGAGAATTATGGGTGTTCTCTCCAAACATAATATCATAATCCCACTAGAAATATATTACAAATATGAGCTAATAACTCAAGAACAAGTATAAGGAACTTATCTCAAGCTTTCTCCATTGATGAAGATGCAAGCATTAAACTAAGATGATATGCAAGATCTAACTAAGGTAATAGAACTAGATTTATTCCATTATAAACCTAAGATGTGATATCTAGATTCAATAATGAAATAAACATGAAAATGAACTAATATTTCTATGAAATGCTAAATTGCTTAAAGAAATCTAGAGCTAAACTAGCATGATAAAAATACACAAAAGGGAGATGATTTGCTCTTGACAAAGGCCTCTATTTATAGAGTTTTTGGAGGAGAGAGAGGGCTTGGATGAGGTGGAACTCATGTGGCATCCACATAGGTGCCACATGGGGGACACATAAGCTATGCAAGAGGCCCACTTTTCTCACACATGTGTGAGCAACTTTGGATGTGATGGGTCAAAGTGTACTTAAAGTACATATGTGAAGGATCTTGTAAGAAGGTGTAAGAGGGTGTAAGAGTTTTGGACCAATGAAACACTTTTATAAAGTGTAAGAAGGTGTCATGATAGGTGTAAGAAACCTTGTTAGCACCAAATAAAGATTATTTGGAAAAGGCAATTTTCAAAAATTTGCTCACACATGTGTGAGCAAATAATTAGGACAAATTGGTGTAGGAATCAAGAAATTAGCCTAATTAACCTTAGTTAATTAGTAAGTAGGTCTATTTGATGAGAGTGATAGGAGGTAGGGTAGGATCTAGGTTAAAATTAGCTTATTCTAAATTTAAAATTTAGATTAATTTGGTTTAGTAGAATTTAAGTCATCTGAGGGAATAAATAAATTAAAAATTTATTTAAAGGGAATCAATGAGGGATAATGTATTAAATAAGATTTAGTACATTAAAAGGGGGTAGTATTTAAATTAAATTCAAATACTAAGGAAAGTGAATCATATTTAATTAAATAGATAGTATAATATAACAGATATAATTAATTAAAATTAACTATAATGTTATGGGAATATTAATTAAATTAATATAAGGATGATTTTGGACATCTACATTGATTATGGAGAAACATTCACCCCAGTTGCAAGGTTGGGAGGAGTCATAACCTTACTTGCATATGTAGCCTACAAAGGTTTTGAAGTTTATCAGATTGATGTAAAGTCAACATTTATGAATGGTGTATTAAAAGAAGAAGTGTACATTGAACAAGTTGATGGATTTGTTGACCCAAGCAAGAGGAACATGGTTTGTAGACTACACAAGGCACTATATGGACTGAAGCAAGCACTAAGAGCATGGTATGAGAGATTGCACAATTATTTGATAAAGATTGGATTTGCAAGGACGAATGACAACAACAATCTGTATTTGAAGACAGAACAAGGTAAAGGTACTTTATTAACTGAAATTTTTGTTGATGACATTATATTTGGTGGACAAGATGTGTTATGCCAAACATTTGCAAACTAAATTTGAGATGTCTGTGTTTGGTGAGATCAAATTATTTGTTGGCTTACAAATATATCAAATGAAGAATGGTATCTACATTAGTCGATCAAAATATGTCAAGGAGATGCTAAAAACTTTTGGAATGAAAGAATCAAAACTAGTGAGTACACCCATGGCTACTAGACAAAAGTTAACAAAAAATAATGATACAAAAGAAGTGAATCAAACCCTTTACAGGTCCACGATTGGAAATTTGCAATATGTTGTGCACATTAACCCTGATATTGCTCTGGCTGTTGGAATTGTTGCAAGATTTTCTGCCAATCCCAAGGAAACTCATATGATGGCAGTAAAATGAATTTTGAGATATTTGAAGGGTATAGAGGAATATGGTTTCTATTACAAAGAGAGTGACAATTTTGAACTCAGAGTTTACACTGATTCTAATTGGAATGGAAAATTGGATGATAGGAAAAGCACCAAAGGTGGCGCATTTATTTTGGGAAAGAGATTGGTTTCATAGACAAGAAAAAAATAGAACTACACCTCACAATCTATAGATGAAGCTGAGTATGTGGCAGTAGCAGTTAATTTCTCTAATATTATGCGGTTGAAGATACTACTGAAAGGTATGAAAGAGGAGATCATAGAACCAGTTGTTATATATGGTGATAACACAAGTGCCATTAATATTTCTAAGAACCATGTGATGCACTCTAAGACAAAGCATATTTCTATCAAGTATCATTACTTGAGGGAGACAGTTGAAAACAAGGAAGTGAGACTGGAATATGTGCATACTAAGGTGTTGGAGATTTGATTATGAACAGTTGATTGATTGTATGTTTGTCATTAATGACAACATATAATACACAACAGTACTTCTGTAAGTACTTATCCATATGATGAAATGAAGATCAACATGGATAGATACATGTTGTGGACATGTTTATGATGCTATGTTCATACATGCAGACTCAGATATGAAGTTTCAGTAAAGATATGTAATTTTTTTATTGACAGTTACAGTTCTGGAGGATTAACGGTTTAAGGCCGACGTATGTAACATGTTGATCAAGTTGCGCCTATCTTTAGGATATGCATGTGTATATTCATGATGAGTTATGAGTTGTTGATATTAATCTAAATGCGCCAAACATATTTCAAGAAGATTACAAAGTTATGATTAAATTGGTGAAGCTGACTTAGTGAAGCGATGCGTCTGTTCAGCTTTGACTTGCATAGTTGTAATTATGCTTGCACACTTAGTAGATCTGACAAGGATGTTAAGAAGAGTTGTCTAATAGGTCCCATGATCTCATATTTGGTGTATATATTTATACAAGGTCATTTTTGATAAGAAGAGTTGCGAAAGCCAGAGATTGACAAACAAAGAAGAGTGTTGATGCAGCAGAGCTATATTTATCATATGTTGATAATATAGATGTTTATGTTGAAGCATTCAGAATATAGAGAAGATTGTTATATTTCTTTACAAGAGGCTAAAGCATCGGCACACAAAAGCAGCTGATCAGATAAGAAGTGTCAAAGAAACAATTCATTTCATTGGTATAGTGTGTATCAATTATCCAAAAGGTTGTAGCCTTCACCTCTTGGACAGTGAGTCCTCCACCCCTAGCAGGGTTATTGTAAAAGACTCCTAACAGGGTCTGACCCTTAACCAGGTCAACTATACTACTACATTGTATTGTAAAAATCCTAACAGGGTTGAAGAATATTTTAACAGGGATTACTATAAACAATATAGTTCTTTGTGGGTACTAATTCCCACCGGGGTTTTCACCATTTGGTTTCCCCGTAACCAAAATTGATGTGTTGACTAATGTGTTATCTAAATGTACATTTAATTTATATCAGTCTAGATTAATAAGTATAAAATATTTAAAGTTGATGATAACTGATTCACACCCCCCCCCTCAGTTATCCCTGAAGTATTCTACCAATTGGTATCAGAGCCAAGTGCCTTGGAGAGAAAGCCTAACAGCTTAAGGTAGATGAGATGGCATACTTCAGAAAAGACAACCCTAAGTTCGATGGAGAGAATTATTTGGATTGGAAGAACAAAATGATAACACATCTTCAGTGCATTAGATTTGAGATCTTTGAGATTGCTACACAAGAGGTTGAAATCCCATCTCTAAAAGACCTTACAAAGGATGATGCTACCAGAAGATAGAAGGAAACATTTACCAATAATGCAATTGCCAAAGAAGACCTAATCAGCACCTTATTTGACAGTGAATATTCCAAAATCAAGAAGATTGAAAAAGCATATATCATATGGAAGTATTTAGAAGACATGTTTGAAGCAGATGTTCAAGCAAAGAATGCACACAGGAAGACATGGAAGAAGAAATACAACAGTCTTGAGATGTTACCTGAAGAGAACATTAGAGCTTATAATCAGAGGATAAATGAAGCAGTATCTGGAATAAGAAAAAATGGAGGAGAAATTTTAGAAGAAGATATAATGGACAAGTTGTTATCTACTTTGACATCAGACTATGATAACAAGATCAACATTCTAGAGGAAACTATGCAATTCTCACAAGACTTCAAGAGAGAGACTTTGATCAGCAAAATCTCTGCATTTGAGATATCAAGATTGA
>MU227573.1:4686377-4710019 GCA_018584345.1 Thuja plicata
TATATATATATATGTTCATGCCTAAATAAACGCGACCCAAACAAGACCATAGTCGGCCCAAAAACATAATACACAACACTTCTAAAAAATTTGGCTTAAGCATGTTTACAATAATAATAAAGACATAATTAAAAACATACTATCATAGGCACTTGGCCTTTACACAACAAAATATTATACGCTGATCCAAAACATAAGTCAGCTCCATGATCTGTCTTTTGAGCTACAGTAGTACTATTCTTGTTGTAACTTATTTGTACTATCATTTCATACCATGTGTGTCTAGACTTAGTATGTACACATAACATAGAACATATATGTAAACACAGATAACTTGATTCGATCACTCACACGTGCGTTGATGTGCTGATCACTGCACAACTCTGTCTGCTCTATTTTCTATACTTAGTCTTTTTTTTTCTTCCAAGTTTACTTGACAGAAACCCTATATGACTTTGTTTCGATAATGAAAACAAAAAATAAGTCATGTATCCTCTAGGATTCAACTCACCAACAATCTCCCCATTTGTCATTAATGGCAACAAAGGAATGTGACCAAGTTACTCAAAATTGACTTAAAAAAAAAAGGAAACTGTATATCATTATATATACATACACTACTCCCCATATATACACTTATTCTTTATTACTCCCCCTTTGAAATTAATGACAAACGTGTCCAAAAAATTGTAAGTCTCTAGATACTTACTCCATGTATACATCTGGATATCCAATCTGAAGAAACTTGATCTCTTTCTGCCAAAATGCCTTCATTGCATCAACAATCTGGAGATGGGTGGATAGAGCATATGTGAGCTTCTCCATTTTTATCAGATCCATGTAGGAACCTTGATCATATTTGACAATAGTGACATCAATCTATTTGATGTTCTCATCTAGAACTGCTAAGGAGGGTGCTAGTGCATTTCTCAGTTGAGTCTTCCTGATTCTTATCTTATTCATCTCAAACTTTGCCTTTTCAATCTTGTCCAACTGACCTTGATAGATATTGTTGCAGATGTTCATGTCTTGCGTGGATGTTTCAACTAATTTTCTAACACTATCAACCAAGATATCTTCCTCTTCTATCTTTTTGATATGTTCAAAGGTGAATTTCACTCTGTCCATGCACTTAGCTATTACATTTCTACCTTTAGTTGCCAACTCTTTCAACATAGACTGGCCAATCTTTAATGAGTTTAGATCTAAGGTAAAGTTCTTTACCAGTTCATTTAATCTTTTCTTTATGTACTCATCTTCTGCAATTGTAGTAGCTGGGTCTACTAAGCTTGTAAAATGTTCTTTGAAGCTTGTTAGAATGTTGTCTACATCATCAACTAACTAAATTTTAGCTACTTTCTTGTCCGTAGGAACTAGGTCATTCAGAATGTTTACTGATTACAAAAAGAGAGGGTTTCTCATAACTTGTTTCTCTTTGGCTTTTTCCATGGCTAGGATGCTAATCTTGATCAAGTCTTCTTCTCCCCATGCATCCAGACTTGCTAAGTCAGGAGTTAAACTTGACAACAATGAGTTTGATGGTTGAATGGATGGTGTGAGTATAGTATTCTGACTAGTATCCATGCATTCACTTTTTACTGGGTTCTCCATGACTGGTGTCTCATTATTTTGATTATCTTCCTCTTTTTTCAAGTCTGTTGAGTCTTTAGAAGGATCTTCATCTTGTTGTAAAGATGTGTTATCAATGCATATCTCCTTTGTCTCCTTAGTGCTTACAAATGATTTTTCAACTTTGTCTATATCATTATCAAAAGTGGTCATGGATATCTTGATATCATCAATCATATAGTATCCCCTTAATCTTTTTCTATGTCAGAAGTTATTGAAACTGAGGGCGCTGAAACTTGTGGACCTATCCTAGGTGCATTCTGAATCACTGGTTTTGTAACCTATTTGGGAGGAACTGAAGTTACCTTTGTTGCAGGAGTCATTGATGGATACACATGTCTATCTAGAAATACCTACTCAAATGCTTTTTGAGTCTCTTCACCAACCAGATCATACTCCTTATTCATGATATGGAGAACTCTTGTTTTGGTTCTTAGGTGTAGCTTTACTAAATCCAACAAAATGAATTTCTCATCATGCGAACATACCAGGAGAAGACTATCCAATGTTTCTTCTCTTATCCTCATATCCTCTTCAATTTCTTGCCTCTTTAATATATCAATTATGTTCCATACCTTGTCTGGTATGGTTGTTTTGAGTTCCAATACTATCCTTTTGAACTTAATCATATAAGAGATGATAATAGAATGAATCTCTGATTTATCTATCTCTTAATATTTGTCATATACATTCTTGAGAGATTCTAGTCTTCCTTCATTAACAATTATGTTCTTTAGAATAGTTAGACTAGGTCTAAATCCTACCTCAGGAGGGGCTCATGTGTTCTTTACCTTTCTCCTTGTAGTTCTTGAGGATGGATGAATTGTAGGAACTTGCTTCTTCCTTCTAGTCAGCTTGCTAGGTACAGAAGGTGGAGAAGATTCTAGATCAATGATTGTTGATGGCACAGATGTGTCTATATTTCATTTCTTCTTTTTATTTTTAGGCATATCATCAGTCTTTTCCATTTTCACTTTTGTGGGAGTTTTCTCAAGTTCTTTGCCAATCTTAGCTTCCCTAGATCTGTCTAGGTCTTCTTGTGTAACACCATGAACTTTTAATATATTTGAGGTAATCCTTGATGCCTTCCTTTTGTTGTCAGCACCGTATAAGACAGAATCAACTTGATTTGTCTTTTCTCTATAAGTACCCCATCTAGGTTCATTGGGATCCTTGGGCATAGATAGGAGGAATTATGCATAACCTTCCAGAATATGTTCTTCAACTTCATAACTGAGAGGGTGAATCCATTTTGTTCTAGGCTCAACTGCCTCCATGCAAGTATAATCAGTTTCCACCATGAAGCATATGGTGTCTTTGTATTTCTCAACTATCTTCTCAGGCATCCTAAATCTCTTCTACAACTTGATCCTAAATGTTTTGATATCCATATCCATAGTATATTTTTCACTACTCTCTGATGTATCTTTTAGTGATATCTGAGTCATAGTAGGTTTACTTCTATCAAGGTAAAGATTTGCAACTTTAACAACAATGTGGAGGTAAAAATAGATGATCAAAGATCCAAACCTAAATATCTTTCTCTTGTCATGCTTAATAGCCTTGATGTTCTCAATCAACTGTGCACACAATAGTTCACAGAGATTGTACTGAGTGTTATCTTTCACTATCCTTATTGCTGCCAAAATTGTTGTTGTGGACACACTATTTAGTCTGCTTTCCTGTTGAAACTTATATCCAAGTATCATAGTGAGTAGTTTGATATCATCCTCCTTAATAGGATCAACTATCATACCTCACCTATCACTTCTAGATAAGAAAACTTGTTCAACCTTCTTCTTGACATCCTTGCTTGTAGGAAGAACTGGTCCAGTCTTAGGAAGTCTAGTCAATTCATGGATTAGGTATGTAGTGATGCAGACAGGAACCTCACAAATCTAGTATAGGTCATCATGTATCCTGCTCAGTAGTATCTTCACCCATTCTGGCTCATAGAACTCATGCATGTTGGAATACTCAAAGATAGGGTTATAAGTGAGATGCATGTAGTCATCCTTGAATGAATAGTCTAGTTTCATCACTGAACCCATAAGAGTTGCTATGTTGTTGTCTCCAACTATTTCCTTCTTGCAATATATATACATGCAAATGTCTTCTACATGCATGACTCCAAGTGGAGTCTTATAAAATTCTCCCTCTACATCATATAATATGGATTTGAATGGATTCTTCTTAAAGACAAATCTCTTCCTTTCAGAAATCTCAAATATAACTAGGGTTGCCATACTTACTTGCAACTTGGATAAATAGGGTTTCACGACAATTCAAAATGACACGACTGCTAGGGTTCTATTTCAACTTGTAATCCATTCACCAACTAATCAAATCAATACCTTTGATTTCTTTGATTCTTAGTGCTCCTTTTCTCTCTGTAGGTTTTATGATCTTAGATGTAAACAATGAGAGCAATCAATCAATCCACTAGTTTATATAAAGTTTTTCTGCATTTAATGTTGTAGGTGCTTTTACTTAGACTTTCAAACTTTATTCAAAATGAAGTATAGACAATGTGAATTAATACTACATGCTTTTGTTATCACTGACATGAATCCAAAGGTGCATACTCAGAGGTGAGTATACCAGCCACGTAGGGGTTAAGAGCTAGAATAGCTCCCCCTAAGACCATGAGGGTCAACTATCCAGAAGTAGAAGGTGCATCCACTGAGGATGTATCTACTACCTTTTTCTCTTCATTATCCTTCTTTACTTCAACCCATATTTTATCCGAGTTAGCTTTAGCTTCCACAAACTTAACTTCTCCTGATTCCTCAAACAAAGACTTCTTAGGATTCTCTTGTCCTTTTGTTCTTGATCTACAAAACCTTGAGATGTGTCCAATTTTTCAATATGAGTGACAAATGATAGGAGGTATAATGTTGTTATTCATCATGTTGCATTGCTTGGTTGTGTTTCCATTGTAATTACATATCTGACATGTAATGTTTTTTAAGTTTCTTTGAGGTTGATTTCTCTGATTGTATTGAGTCTAATTCCTTTGGTTCAGTTGTGACTGATTTCTTTGATGTGTCCTATAATGAATAGCCCTATGACCAAACTTATTATAGGAGTAACAATGACCATTGAAGGGTCTTACATCCTTACAATCTCTTTCCAAGTGTCCATTCTTGTTACAGGCATAACAAGTATAGTTAATTGTCTTGTTCTTATCTTCTATTTTAGTCTCTTCAAGATTTTCAGTTTTATTTACTGCTGTAGATTCTATTTGAGATTTCTTTCTTTCTTGTGATGAATTGATCTTAAATTGAGTTATACTGTATCCCATACTAGTGGTATCACCTTTTATTTTTTGTGCATAAAGTTGTGATTGAATTATATCAAAACTTGTGTGTAGTTTATCAATCTTATCTTTTTCTCCTGATAGTTCAGATTCAATCTTATTCTTGATGTTTTCCAACTCCAAGATTTTCATATTATCTTGCATGAGTTCTTCATCTAACTATTTATTTTCTTTGTTCTTTTCTTCAATAGTTGATAGGCTATCAGTTAACTGATCATTCAATTCTTCTATCTTATCTTTTACAGACATGTTCTCTTCATTATGTTTCTTGACCATTTTTCCCAAATCATTGGTAGAGAAATATTTCAGATCTTTCCTTAGTTTTGTGATAAGCATTTGTGAGCCATCAAATTTTAGTTTAAGTTCCTCATTTTCTTTCTCAGATCTGTCTAGATATTAAAGAGCTACTTCAAGATTATTTTTTAGATGTTTAGCTTTTGCTGAATCCATGATCTCTTCAAGTGCTTAAACTTTTCTCTCAGAGGACCAAAGCTCTGATACCAATTGTTGGAAACACTAAGAGGAGGGGGGGTGAATCAATGTTTAACTAATTATTTTATTTCAGAAACTTTAAACATAAATCAATTATATAATACTTAAAGCTTAACACAATATCACATAACACATAATATAATTATGGGGAAACCTTGATTAGAGGAAAAACCCCAGTGGGAATTAGTACCCAAAAATATGCACTAGTATAATGAACTTGTTAAAGTTCCTTTGCCCTATTAGGAGAAGCCTTTAAAATGCAAGTACAATGACCTGGTTAAGGGCTTGACCCAATTAGGAGTCTTTTACAAATAACCCTATTAGGGGTGAGGACTCACTATCCAAGAGCTCACTGCTCAATGAGAAATAAGACTACAACCTCCTGAGAATAGATATGCACTATATCAAAAGTGAACTATTGTATGTAACACAAATGTCTGATCAGTTCCAATTATACGCTTACGCTCTTATCTTCTTTAAGGGCTCATACTCTTACTAACATCTTCATACTTCTCTTCTATATATATGCTTTGATTATTTCTTTGACACTTCTAATATAACTTATCATTATATATATATATATATATATATATATATATATATATATATATATATATATGTTCATGCATGAATAGACGCGACCCAAACAAGACCATAGTCGGCCCAAAAACATAATACACAACACTTCCAAACAAATTGTCTTAAGCATGTTTACAACAATAATAAAGACACGATTACAAAAATACTATAATAGGAGCTTGGCCTTTACACAACAAAATATTATACGCTGATCCAAAACATAAGTCGGCTCCATGATCTATCTTTTGAACTGTAGTAGTATTGTTCTTGTTGTAACTTATCCGTACTGTCATTTTGTACAATGCATGTCTGGAATTAGTATGTACAGATAACATAGAACATATATGTGACCACACATACCCTGATTTGATCGCTCACACATGCGTTGATGTGTTGATCACTGCATAACTTTGTCTACCCTATTTTCTATACTTAGTCATTTTTGCCTTCCAAGTTTACTTGATGGAAACTCTATATGACTTTTTTTCCATAATGAAAACACAAAATAAGTCATGTATCCTTTGGGATTCAAATTTCCAACATTGATTCCATCCTTTCCCATAATCTTTGGTCAAACATCTTAAAAATTTCCCAAGCACCCTATTGATTACCTTTGTTTGACCATCTGTTTGAGGATTATATGCCGAACTATATGAAAAATTGGTTCCCAAACTCTTCTAGAGTGTTTTCCAAAAGTACCCCATAAACTTCACATCCCTATCTGAGATAGCATTCACTGGTAGGCCATGGATCCTTACCACTTCTTTAATAATAGTTAAGCAATATAACTAGCATCATGGGTTGTTTTACAAGGTATAAAGTGACTCTTCTTGCTAAATCGGTCCACCAAAACATACACACTATCCAAACAAGTCATTTTCCTAGGCAATCCCACTATAATGTCCATGCTTATGCACTCCTGAGGCCTATTACATGTGGGTAATGGTTGAAAATGTCCTACATTTGAAGAGGTACCCTTGTCTTTTTGACACATCACACACTGTTCCACATATTGCCTTACATCATTTTGCATTTTAGGACAATGGTACAATCTTTCCACTAGATCTAAGGTCTTATGCAACCCAAAGTGACCACTTAGGCTTCCATTATCCTTCTATTGGATGATTTTTTCCCTCATGGATCCCATTGGAATAATAAATTGTTTCCGTTTAAATAAAAAACCATTCTGAAGGGTGTATTCAACAAATTTACTATGAAAGTGATTATCAAAATCAATGCATACCTTGTGAATCTCTAAGAAATTTACATCCCCTACTTATAATTCCTTGAATCCTTCAACTCCTATGCTCTACAATTGGTTTTCTTGGACAGTGAGAAATCTCCTACTAAGTGCATATGCAACTTTATTGTTAAACCCCTTCTTGTGTTTGATAGTGAATGTGTATGATTGCAGAAATTCCATCCATTTGATGTGCCTAAGACTATGTTTACATAGCTTAGGGCTTGGTTGTCGATGTATACAAAAAATCTGTTTGGCAATAGATAGTGCTTCCAATTCTTGAGATCTTGTATCAATGCAAAATCTCTAAATCATAAGATGAATATATTGACAGCTTCATTTAACCTTTCACTAAAGAAGGCTACTGGCCTCCCTTCTTGACTAAATATTGACCCCACAACTATATTTCTTGCATCACATTCAATGAAAAATAATATGTCAAAACTAGGAAGCACAAGGATGGGTTGTGTAGCTATCTCCTTCTTCAACCTCTAAGAACCTTCATTGGCTTCCTTGGTCCATATGAATTTGGTCTTAACTCCTTATTTTATGGTATATAGGATGGGTACACAAATCACACTAAACCTTCTCACAAACTTCCTATAAAACTAAGCCAAACCATGGAAGCTTCTCACTTTTGTCCCTCATTTTGGAGTAGGACAACTTAGGATTGCTTCTAATTTTCTTTTGTCCACTTTTAGATCACCTTGAGAGACTACAAAACCTAGGTAAACAATTTCTTGTTTCATGAACTCACTCTTTTCAAGGTTATGGTCAACTTATCTTCTTGGAATTTCTTCAACACAATCTCTAGTTATTTCATATGCTCCTCCTTTGTCTTACTAAAGATGAGCATATCATCTAAGTAAACTACTACAAATAGACCTATATAATATTTTAGAACTTCATTCATTGCTCTCATAAATGTACTAGCTGTATTTGTAATCCCAAATGGCATAACTAAACACTAATATAGTCCCTCTCTAGTTTTAAAGGAAGACTTCCACTCATCCCTCTCTCTGATCCTAATTTGATAATATCCACTCTTAAGGTCTATTTTTGAAAACTACTTAGCACCCCCAAGATAATCCATCAAGTCTTCTATTCTAGGAATAGGAAATTTATACCTAATTTTTATCCTATTTATTTCCCTAGAGTCATTACACATCCTCCACTTACCACCCTTTTTAGGTGCTAACACCACTAGAACAACACATGGGCTGATTCTCTTTCTGATTAGTCCTTGGTCCAACAACTCTTGGACTTTCCTTGCAATCTCATTATTTTGTTCTTGTGTCATCTTGTAATCAGCTTTGTTAGGCAATGATGCCCTTGGCACAAAATCAATCTGATGATTGATTTCTCTTTGTGGAGGTAGAGTGGCTAGTGTCCCATCACAAATAATGTCTTGGAATTGGTCTAGCAACTATTTTAAATCTATAGGAATAGGTGCTTGTTTTTGTGTCTCTTCTTCCTTTGGTTTCGCAATGATGGCATACCCAATCCATTCTTCCTTCTCCATATCACTTAGGAATTTTTTCCTACTCATTAGGAGTGTATTGGAGTCCATAGTCTTTACTGTTTCTTCTTCTATTATGGACTGTATTTTATAGGTGACTCCATTCTTCTGGAATGAGTACTTATTCTCCTTTCCATGATGGACTACTTCTTTGTAATACTGCCATGCTCTTCCTAGAAACATATGGAAAGCATGCATAGGTATGAAATCACATAGTATGTTGTCTTGGTACCCTCCTATGGTGAATTCAACCCACACTTGCTCATTAACCAGTATGTTTTTCCCTTTGTTTAGCCAAGTTACCTTGTAGGGATATGCATGGGGTATCTTATTTAACTTCAACTTCTACACTAACTCCTCTGAGATTACATTATCTATCAATATAGATTCTGTGATCACTCTACACACCTTGCCAAGGATCTTGCATTTGATCCTAAAGAGGGCTCTCATCTACTTGTGTTCTTCTTTACGAGGCTCCTTGATCAACACTCTCCTAAGAATGAGACTTTCACCCTTCTCTTAATCAAGAGTTAGCTATGATTGTTTCACATGACTATCATATTCTTGGACATATGATATCTTCTTCTCACCATGTGAGGATGATGTATTCTCTAGACATCTATAGGCTGGGGGTCCTATTTTTCCACAATGGTAACATTTAATGCTAGAAAAGTATGAACTTCTACTACAACCATTAGTCCTGCCCCTTCCACCACTATTATAACTCCTCCCATTATCATATCCACCTCCATTGTTTATCTCACCTACTTGTTCAATAATCTTTGTGTCTACTTGTCTCCTTTGTTCATTGCTTCTACCACTAGAACCTCCTTTATGTCCACCTCTAAAATCTATGCCTCTTCCTCTGCCTGTAGAGTTAGATTCTTGCTTCTTCTAGTTTCTTTCATTCACCTTGAGGGCCATTTGTACACAACCATGGATAGTATTCTGGGTAAACAAACTTATCTCTTCTTTAATTCTCCATCCAAGCCCATTGAGGTATCTTTCCACTCTGATTCTTTCCTCTTCATGTACCTTGGATCTAAGGCACAACTTATGAAACTCCTCTATATAAGAGGCAACATTCATCTCCTTCTGCATAAGGTTTTTATCTTCTTATGTAGTTGGATTTCATAATCATCTGGTAGGTAGATTTATTTTACCTTAGTCACCATAGCCTTTGATTTCAATATCTCTCATACACAACACTCTTCCCAAGCCTTTCAATGGCTCTGATACCACTTTGATGGGGAGATTCCACAACAAGGGATTTCTTACTCTTCCTAAGGCTATTTCTTAGCCTTCCCATGGTAATTTCTCTTTAACCTATGTAGAAGATTCTTGTATCAATCCTATACTCCATTCAATCTCTCCAAACAACTTCAAACTCTCTTCACTCCTTCACAACCTTTTATGCACTCATTGGTTATATCCAAGAAACTATGTTTTAATATTTCTTTGGCATAGTAATTATGTTAGAATAGTCCCCGAAAGATAACTGAGAGGGGGAGGGGGGGGGTGAATTATTTATTTGTAACTTTAGTTCTTTTACTTCCTTAACTTTAGAATACAAAAAAGTAAATGCTTAATCAAATCACATAGTACACAACACACAATTTGATTATGGGGAAACCAAATGGTAAAACCCCTGGTGGGAATTAGCACCCACAATAAACTATACTTGTTTGTAGTAATCCCTATTAGAAGATATTTCAACCTTGTTAGGAGTTGTACATTACAATGCAATAAGTATAGAGACCTGGTTAAGGGTCGGACCCTATTAGGAGTCTTTTACAAATAACCCTATTAGGGTTGGTGGACTCACTGTCCAAAAGCTCACTGCTTGATGGTGAAGGCTAAAACCTTCTGTACAATAGATATGCACTATATCAGAGGATGAACTATATAGTAGACCTATTGTTTTTATTAGTTCCATTTTATTACAATCCTTTAGTTCTTCTTCACATAGACTCTTGATGAATGAACCACATCTTGTCTTCTGCTCTATACATCTTCTGTCTCTTTTTGTATCATTCACACTTAGCATTCACAAACGAACTACTATAAGTATATTCTCCAAATTATATGGTCATTTTGGCTCTTAGAAACATTTCAACAACATCTTAGTTGGCTTAAATAAGAACACAAACAATATTAAGTCTGTGCAAGTCAATCTGACCAGATGTGACGCTTCACTGAGTCGGCTTCACCAAATCAACTCAAACAACACAATCTTGATGTAATATGATAGGCATGTTTAACCAAAGATAGTTAACTCATAAATAACCATGAATATACACACACACATCTTGAAGATAGGCACAACTCAAGAAACACGTTATATACATCGGCCCTAAATGGTTACACATCCAGAACTATAACTGCCAATAATAAAATTACATAACTTTACTGAAACATCATATCTGGTTCTGTGTGTATGAGCATAACATGATATAAATGTCAAAAACATGTATCTATCCACACAAGTCTTCATTTCATCATTCTGATAAGTACATACAGAATTACTACTGTGTATTATATGTTGTCATCAATGACAAACATACAATCAACCAACTGCTCAGAATCAAATCTCCAACAATCTCCCCCTTTGACATTGATGGAAAAATATGATATAAAAACATCCTCTATTCATGGTGTCCTCTTTCTTTTACAATCTTCTTAATATCCTCATCAAAGATTTCTCTAAAATGTTGTAGTTCCTCTGACTATGTTTTTGTTCCATGTATATACTCCTCTAGAGTATAAGCTCCCCCTTAGTAAATACTCTCCCTTACTATATACTCCCCCTTTTACATCAATGGAAAAGGGTGCCATAAACCATTAGGCATAGGTACTACTCTAGAAGTAGAGTAGTCAACCATTCATCAGTCACTTGATGACTGATATTTTGCTACTTCTTCTAAATAGACTTAGGAGAGTGAATGACTCCCAACTTATCCCCGAGGTACTCAAAAGTATATTTTGATAAGGACTTTGTGAAAATATCTACCAACTATTCTTTGGTGCTCACATAGTCCAATTTAACTTCTTTTTCTGCAACCTTTTCTCTTAATAAATGATACTTGATCTCTATGTGTTTTGTCTTTGTGTGCATCACAAGGTTCTTAGACATGTTGATAGTGCTAGTATTGTCACGGTGAATAATAATAGGATAATCAACCTGAATGCCAAAGTATTTAACCATCAACTTGATCCAAACCATGGTTAAACAATTCAGTGCTACTGCAACATATTCAGCTTCTACTGTTGACTAAGAAATATAGTTCTGCTTCTTTCTTATCCAAGAAACCAGCTTGTTTCCAAGAAGTACTGCTCTTCCTGAAGTGCTCTTCCTGTCATCAATACAACCTACCCAATCTACATTAGTATACACATGAAGTTGTACATTCTCTAATTTAGGATACCATAAACCATAGTCTATAGTTCCCTTTAGATATATGAATATCCTCTTGTTTGCCATTAGGTGATTTTTCTTGGGTTCAGCTGCAAATCTTCCAACAATGCCAACTGCATTAGATATGTCAGGTCTAGATTGAGTTAGATAAATGAGTTTACCAATCATAGGTTTGTATAATGTCTTATCAAATACTGTGGAATCATCATCTTTTGAAAGCTTGCTTCCTGTCATCATAGGAGTACATACTAGCTTACAATCATCCATCTGAAAAGTCTTCAATATTTCCTTCACATATTTAGACTGATTAATGAATATACCTTTATCTGTTTGCTTTAAATTTAGTCCCACAAAGTATTTTATAGGACCAATCATACTCATTTCAAATTCATTCTGCATTTCTTTTGCAAATTCTTTACTGAGCTTGTCATTACCCCGAAAGATAATGTCATCAACAAATATGGCAACTAATAATAATCCATCAGGTGTTTCTCTTATGAATAGGTTATAATCTACTACTCCTTTCTTGAATCCAATCTTGGTAAGATAACCATCAAGTCTTTCATACCAAGCTCTTTGGGCCTGTTTAAGACCATAGAGTGCTTTCTTCAATCTGCATACCATGTCTGGTTTATCTGAAAGATTAAATCCTTCCGGCTGTTTTATGTAAACTTATTCATTCAAGTCACCATTCAAAAAAGCTGATTTTACATCCATTTGATAAACTTTAAAGTCTTTAAATGTTGAGTATGCTGAAAACAACTTAATGGCTTCCATTCTTCTCATAAGGGAAAATGTATCAGTGTAGTTTATTCCTTCTCTTTGCACATATCCTTTACATACTAGTCTTGCTTTGTTTCTTAATACTGTAGCATCTTCATTCATCTTGTTTCTGAATACCCATTTTGTTCCAATCACATTTTTGTCACTAGGTCTAGGGACCAATTCCCATGTGTCATTTTTTACTATCTGATTTAATTCTTCTTTCATTGCATTCTTCCAATCAGAATCATTACAAGAATCATCAACACTTAGAGGTTCAATCTTTTTGCTTTTAATTTGGTCAAAACACTACTGCTCTGATCTCCAATGATATCATCTTTAGAGTGGTATCTAGATGTGAATTTTGGAACCTTAGGTGTGTCTTCTTCTTCTGTAATCTGTGATTCTTCTCTACTTGATTCAGAGTCATTGCATGAGACATCAATGCAATCAAACATTTCTTCAATAACAATATCTTTGCTACTAGGCCTAGGTTCATCTTCAATCATAGGTGCATATTCATAGTATCTTTCTTGAATCATAAACTTCTCATAAATTTTTACATGAGTACTTTCAATTACCTTTTTCAATCTCAAATTGAAACATCTATATGCTTTTCTTTTTGTAGAGTAACCAAGGAAAATACCATCATCACTTCTAGCATCAAACTTACCAACACCATCATCTCTCTTGATGTAGCACTTGCTGCCAAAGATTCTAAAATATTTTACTGTAGGTACACTTCCAAACCAAATTTCATAAGGTTTCTTATCTATGCCTACCCTCAATTGAGTTTTTTTGATAGTATAGACTGTTGTGTTTACTGCATCTCTCCAATATGTATGCGCAACTTTTCCTTCGATCATCATAGTGTGTGCTGTATCAAGTATGATCTTGTTCCTCCTTTCTACTATCCCATTCTATTGAGGGGTTCTAGGTTCAATTAACTAACTTTTAATTCCATGTTCTTCACAGTAGTCATAAAATTGATCAAAGGTGAACTCTCCTCCTCTATCTGATCTCAGACATTTTAGTTTTAATCTAGATTCATTCTCAACCTTAGCTTTGAATATTTTGAACTTATCAAAGGCTTCAGACTTCTCCATTAAGAATGCAACCCACATCATCCTAGAAAAATCACCAACAAACAAAATAAAATACCTTTCGACGTAGTGTGATCTTGTTTGGGTAGGACCACACAAGTCTATATGCACTAGGTCCAATTTGTTCTCAGCTGAGTTCTACTTACTTCTGAAGGAACTCCTTACATGCTTTCCCATAACACATTCCCTTCATATTGTGTCAACTAGTCTTGCAATACTAGGAAGGTCTCTGACTACCTTAAAATTGTTGATCTTTACTATATTATCAAAATTTATATGACAAAGTCTCTTGTGCCATAACCAACTGTCATCCACCTTTGCAACAAAACAACTTACATCAGAATTGAGCTGAAAAACATTACCTTTTGTTTTGGATCCTGATGCAATCATGTCTCCATACTTATTTTTAATGATTCACTTGTTGTCTTTGAACTCCAAATGATAGCCTTTGTCAAGTAGTTGTCCAACACTTAGCAAGTTATGATGTGATCCATCAACATATAGAACATCACTAGTCTTTTTATTTCCATCTAAAGTGATATAACCTCTACCTATGATAGGTTTAGGAGTGTTATCTACAAATCTAACCATACCACCTTTGTATTTTTCTAGATGAATGAATCTATCTTTGTCACCTGTCATATGATGAGAGCATCCACTGTCAATAATCCAATGAGTTCTGATGTCTACTTTGGAAATTAGGGCTAGATCTTGTTCTTCCTTTTCATCTGCAATGTCCATTTCATCAAGAAATATTTCCATGTCTCTAAGGGAAATGAATCCAATTTCATCTTCTCCTAAATCTTCTTCGGTTACACATTCTTTAGCATGATAATATTCCTTCTTATATTTGGGCTTGTAATCAGATCTAAACTTCTTGACTCTGGTGGGGCACTTAGATGCAAAGTGACCAATCTTGTTACATGAAAAAAATTTAAATGGAAGTTGTCCTTTATATTTTCCTTTTTCTTTCTTTTCTCTTCTAGCAATCATAGAAATAATTTCTTCAACTTCTTCATCAACTTCTTCTTTCTCATTATGACTGGAAATGTGTAAGGGTTTCTTACCATGGACTAAGGCTTTGAAAGTTGTTTCACTTTTAGGTTCAGTCTTCAATCTTGATATCTCAAATGTAGATATTTTCATGATTAAGGTCTCTCTCTTGAAGTCTTGTGAGAATTTCATGGTTTTCTCTAGAATACTGATCTTGTTTTCATAGTCTAATGTTAAAGTAGTTAGAAACTTGTCCATTATATCTTCTTCTGATATTTCTCCACCATTGTTTCTGATTCCAGAGACTGCTTCATTTATTCTTTGATTGTAGGCTCTGATGTTTTCTTCGGGTAACATCTCAAGACTGTTGTATTTATTTTTACATGTCTTCCTGTGTGCATTCTTTACTTGAACATCTCCTTCAAACATGTCTTCTAGATACTTCCATATGGTATAGGATTTATCAATTTTCTTGATATAAGAAAATTCACTATCAGATAAGGTGTTGATTAGGGCTTCTTTGGCAATTTCATTATTGGTAAATTTTTCCTTTTGTCTATTAGTAGCATGATCCTTTAAAAGGTATTTCAGAGATGGAGATACTACTTCTTGTGTGGAAATTTCAAAGATCTCAAAGCCAACACACTGTAGATGTGTTATTATTTTGTTTTTCCAATCCAGATAATTTTCTTAATTGAACTTAGGGATTTCTTTTCTGAAGTAAGACATCTGATCTACCTTAAGTTGTTAGGCTTCTTCTCCAAGGCACTTGGCTCTAATACCAATTGTTAGAATAGTCCCAGAAAGATAACTAAGAGGGGGGTGAATCGGTTATCTGTAACTTTAGTTCTTTTACTTCCTTAACTTCATAATACAACAAAGTAAATGCTTAATCAGATAACACAGTACACAACACACAATTTGATTACGGGGAGACCAAATGGTAAAAACCCTGGTGGGAATTAGCACCCACAATAAACTATACTTGTTTGTAGTAATCCCTGTTAGAAGATATTTCAACCCTATTAGGAGTTGTACATTACAATGCAATAAGTATAGAGACCTGGTTAAGGGTCCGACCCTGTTAGCAGTCTTTTACCAATAACCCTGTTAGGGGTGGTGGACTTACTGTCCAAAAGCTCACTTCTTGATGGTGAAGGCTACAACCCTCTGTAAATGAGATATGTACTATATCTAATGATGAACTATAGAGTAGACCTGCTATCTTGATCAGTTCCATTGTATTACAATCCTTTACTTCTTCTTCACATAGACTCTTGATGAATGAGCCACATCTTGTCTTCTACTCTGTACATCTTCTGTCTCTTTTCATATCATTCACACTTAGCATTCACAAATGAAATACTATAAGTATATTCTCCAAATTATAAGGTCATGTTGGCTCTTATAAATATTTCAACAACATCTTAGTCGGCTTAACTAAGCACACAAACAATATTATGTCTATGCAAGTCAATCTGGACATATGCAACGCTTCACTAAGTCAGCTTCACAAAATCAACTCAAACAACATGATATTGATGTAATATGATAGGCACATTTAACCAAAGATATTTAACTCATAAATAACCATGAATATACACACGCATATCCTGAAGATAGGCGCAACTCAAGAAACATGTTATATATGTCAGCCCTAAACGATTGCACATTCAAAACTGTTACTGCCAATAAAAAAATTACATAAATTTACTAAAACATAATATCTAGGTCTGTTTGTATGAACATAACATGATATACATGTCAAAAACATGTATCTATCCATGCAAGTCTTCATGTCATCATTCTGATAAGTACATACAGAATTACTACTGTGTATTATATGTTGTCATCAATGAAAAACATACAATAAATCAACTACTCAGAATCAAATATCCAACAAATTAGGTGTCCAATCTCCTTATCCATCATGTTAAATATTATTTAAAACCCATTTCACCAATCCTTCATGGGTTTTGAAATCGATTTCTTGATTCCCTATGTTTTAGGCCTTGTAGCCTTTTTGCTCAATTAGGCCTCCTAAAACTTGAAATCATGGAATTTATTTTAATTTCCCACAAAAATCCTCCAAATTAACTTTGGATTCATTCTAAGATAAATGTAGGCTTCAATATTTTCTAGGTCTTGGTTCCTCCAAGTGTTTGGACACTGTACTTTTAGGAAACCTGTATTTTAAAGGGTTTTTAGGGCATATAGACTAGTCTATCTTTTGGTGGCTCAAAATATGCTCAAATGAACTCACCTACACTTCTCCTTTCAACCAAGTGACCCTTTCCCATGCCTCTACACTTACCAACTTAGGATTGGCATGCAGAAATCCATCTAACCAATATCTATGCTTCTGTAACTCTGCAAGCTCCTACCTGGATGGCTCTGGACCCGCCTAGGGCTTGCTTGTAAAATAAGCTCCCCTTCTAAAAAAAACCAAAAAGAAATATTTACATATTATATAGAGTTCCCTTCTTTATTCCAAGTTTCCATAAGTTTTCAACCATTGGAATTCAAGAAGGAGCCATATTTACATAACTACCTCTATTTAGGAGAGCGAACTAGTGAAACTAAAAGAATTTACAAAATGCTAAATAAATGAACAAAATTTACAAACCAAGTTTAAAAAAAATATCTACATACAAATAAATAAATCTTCAATTCATAACTAATGACCATTCAACCCATTTTAGTGTGGATGAATGCCTAAAAGTGACTCAGTGTTATAGAAAACCAGTCAATTACTTCTTCCAAATCAGTCCGGAAAATATGAAAACCAACACTTCAATTAGGGTTTATTTAGTTTTATGTATTTATATCACATTTTTTCAGATGCTAAGATTGGTCTCTAGACTCATTTATGGATATTTGCAACTTTTTAGGAAAGTTGTCATGACAACTTTTCAAATTTGCAAAGTTGTCATAACCAGCTTTTGCAATTTTTGTCATCTTGTCTTTCCATTACTCCTAACTTGCATGGTTGGATTGAAAATAAAAAATGTTTGGTCCAAAACCATGTCTAGACCTCATCTAACCTCTTACCTCTCATTTTGGAGTTTGGCCCACATTTTGACCTACTTTGACTCTCCTAACACTTAGTGAAAAAATAGACTAACTAGTACCTTTTTGTATCAAACCAAAGACATGAAGCTAAAAAATCCTATGTACAAGAAAATAAACACACCTTGTGACTTTATCATAGTCCTTATTCATTGGTGGTTTTCTAGAACCACCTACAAGCCAAAATTGAAATAGGATCTTTCCTAGGACCCTAAGGAGCTCCTGCACCATAAAGCATTGGAGCTAGGTAGAATGGCATAAACATTTATTTGCATTCACTAAATATTAGAATTGTATTAGAATGAAAGTTTAATTGCATTGATGATTTCTATTTTTTTATCACTTTTTATATTATCATGAGGAGTAAATCATTTATGAGGGTTATAGATATAAATATTGTGGGAGAAATCAAGATGGAAATGAATTGTGTCCTACTTTCTCACATAATGCTCTTCAAAATTTTTGAAAGTGCATCAAAATCTATAGTTTCTCTTTCTCCACCTATTGAAATAATTATAGTAAATTCATTGATTCAAACTATTATCCCTATGAAGAAAGATAAATCATCTCCTTGTCTTTACTATTGGGGTTCATATTTTCCATACATTGGTTTATACTAATCTAGTGGTTAGAAAGGAATATTTATTCAAGGAGGGTTAGGACTTAGGGCCTAGGGCACTCCACGCACCAAACCAACTTGCAGACATAACAATGTAGAAAAAACAACACACAGAGTGAGAGAAGGAAAAAATGATGTTTTATATTTCACTAATTGATCAAACTCATTACATGCGAGGTTGTAAGGCCTTCCCAATTTCATCCATATACTTTCCATGAATTACATATTGATCTTCATACATGTGAGTTCAGAAACCTACTTTTCAAATGCCTCAATAGTTAATCTTATATCCCAAAATATACTATTCCCCTTAGAATTGATCCCTAAAATAAAACATAGAAACAAATATATGTAGGAGTACACCAAAAGTGGTCGGCACTCAAATCCATAAGAGAGACTGAGATTCAGGTCCACACTGATCCCAATGAGAGACCCCACATTAATTACACCATGGAAATTAAATGTAGAAGTTGGCTAGATTAGGATAAACAACTCAAGAAGAGAATCACCGAGCAACAACAACCACTCAGTAAAAGCATGCCCGAGAAATAGGGATAATTTGGTAAGAAGATACCCGAGCCATAGAAAACCAACTCAGTAAAAGAATAACCAAGAAATAGAAACTAACACACCCCTAGACCCATCGGTAAAGCAAGATAGATAAGATACCTGGGCAATAGGGTAACTTAGTACTTCATCGAGCAGTCTCCAAATAAGCTAAAGAACAAAAGCAAACATACTTTTTGTTTGAGCAAGATTACCAAGGACCCAAGATGCTCCTACATTAGACACCTAGGGTTATAAGAAATGATTCCCCAAATCATCTATCAGGTCCAACCTGAAATGAATCCAACTTAGATAGATAAATCCAAGATGAGTCCTTAATCGATCTGCTCTTCCATTTTACTAGATACTCCATGTATTTTTTTCCTCTGGTTCTTCTACCAATTCTCTATTTGAAAATCTTCTCAACTTCCTCCATTTTTTTCTTAGGATTATCACTCGGTACTATCACTTCTTCATCAGGTTCATGATATTCATATAAGTCTGAAATATTGAATATGGGTGATATATCCATGTCATCAGGTAACTCCAATTCATAAGCATTTCCACTTTTATATCTTCTTAGTATTTTTCAAGGACCAAGTTTCTTCATCTTCAATTTACCAGATGTCCCTGCAGGAAATCTGCCTTTCTTAAAATGAACCATTACTCCATCACCAAGTTTAAAATTTTTTATGTCTCCTTGATCAGTCTGCACTATCTTTGTACTTTTGATTACTTTTCTCCAACTTCTATTTTACATCCTCATGCAATGTCTTCATGAATTCAGGAAATTCCTCTACTTCATCACTTCTTTTTTTTTCTCTAACAATATCTCTCAAGTCTCATATACCTCTCGGTTGTGTGCCATGAACAATCTCAAAAGATGTCTTTCCAGTACTTCTATTTATTGAACTATTGTATGCAAATTCTGCTTGTACCAACATCAAATCCCAATTAATTGGTGTGTCTCCAACTAAACATCTCAAAAAGTTACCCAAAATTTAGTTTACAACCTCTATTTTTCCATCATTTTGTGGGTGACATGTAGAACTATACTTCTACTCAGTGTCCAACTTCTTCCAAAGTGTTTTACAGAAATAGCTAAAACATTTACTATCTCTATCAGAGATGATACTTCTCGACCTAATCCATGCAATCTAACAATCTCCTTAAAGAAATGATATGTTATATGTACTACATATGATGTTTTTCTACATGGTATGAAATGTGTCATCTTAGAAAATCTATCTACAACAAAAAATATGGAATCATTATCTCTTGTTGTCCTCGGTAAGCCAAGAACAAAATCCATGGTAATATCATTCCAAGGTTTGTTAGGAATAGTAATCGATGGATACAATCTAGTATTCTGACTTACTCCTTTTGCAACTTGACAAACTCCACAACTTTTCACAAACTGCTGAACATCCGTATACAACTGAGGCCAAAAATACCTTTCCTTAAGAAAACTCAATGTTTTGTTAATACTGAAATGTCCATCCAATCGACTACTATGTTTTTCCTTAATCAAATTAGTTCTCATTGATCCTCTCGGTATGCACAATTGAATACCTTTGAACAACATATCTTCCTGAATAAAATAGTCTTCATACTTACTTGATCGATTTGAATTTAGTTCTCTGCACACTCTCCACTGCTCAAAAAATGAGGATCATTTTCATATAAATGCTTCATGTCATCAAAAGAAATAATTTCAATTCCCATTTCAATCAGCAAAGATCTTGTTCTACTCAATGCATCAGCAACTCTATTAGAAACTCCACTCTTATGCTTTATAAAAAATGTAAAACTCTACAAATACTCTCCCCATTTCATATGTCTCTAATTCAACTTATTCTGACTACCCAAATATTGTAAATCCTTATGATTAGTATAAAACATAAATTAATTTGGCATCAAGTAATGTCTCCATTTCTTCATATCTTGAACAATAACATAGAATTATTGATCATAGACAAAATATTTCCTTTTAGCATCATTCAACTTTTTACGAAAGAAAGCAACAGGTTTAGGTCTTCTTGAGTCAACACAGCTCCAATTGCACTTCCACTTGCATCACATTCCACTTGAAATACCTTATTAAAATAAGGTAAATCTAACACAAGTAATTCATCAACCTTCAACTTCAAAGTATAAAAACTCTTATCAGCTCCATGTGTCCATTTGAATTCTCTTTTGTCTCATCTCATTGTCTTAGTCCTTGCATTACAAATAGAACTGAAATTTCTGATAAACTTCTTATAAAAGCTCCCAATCCATGAAATGATCTTACCTCACTAACATTCTTAGGTATAGGCCAACTAAGTATAGCTTCAACCTTCTCAAGATCCATCTTCAATCCCTTAACTGATATTACAAAACCCAAATACACAAGCTCTTCTTTGATGAAGGAACACTTCTTCTGATTTATCTACAACTTTTCCTCTTTCAATCTCTGCAACACTTGCCTTATATGAATCAAATGCTCTTCTCTCATCTTATTGAATATCAAAATATCATCCAAGTATATAATCACACATTTATTCAATAATTTCCTCAAAACTTCATTCATTAACCTCATAAATGTACTCTGTGCATTAGATAAACCAAAAGGCATAACCAACCACTCATACAAACCTTCCTTTGTCTTAAAATCAATCTTCCATTTGTTGCCTTCTCTTATTCTAATTTGATGATATCCACTTTTCAAATAAATTTTGGTAGAATATCTTTCTCCACTCAAACAATCCATTATGTCATCCATTATCGATATAAGAAACCTATACTTTACTGTGATCTTATTGATTTCTCTAGAATCAGTGCACATTCACCATTCTCCATTCATCGTAGTGCCAACATAGATAGTACTATACATTGACTCAAACTTTCTCAGATCAAGCCTTTGTTCAATAATTCATGAACTTGTCAGTTAAACTATTCATTCTCGGTCGGTGTTAACCAATGTGGTTCTTTGTTTGGTAAACTTGCTCTATGAATCAAATCCATACAATGACTGATATCTCTCATTGGTGGAAAACCATTAGGTACATAATGAGAAATGATCTCCTTGTACTCAGTGAGTAACTTCTCAACTTCTATAGGAATTTCATCCCCTGTATTCTTACTCATTTTGTTAGGAATCAAACCATAACAAATATCATTTCTTTTCAAATCCTTAATAAGCTATCTACCTTACATCAAACTAAATTTCACAGATGTACATATCTCAGTAATAGATTCTTCAACTAAAAGAAACAAAACTTCTTTCTTTCCATCAACCGAAATGGAATATTTATTCAACCTTCCATAATGTGAAGCATGTCTATCATACTGCCAATGTCTACCCAACAAGATATGACAACAATCCATTGGCATAATATCACACAACACCTTATCATAATACTTTCTAATTTTTAGATTCACAAAACATTGGTCACTCAACATTACTATATGCTCATCCTTTATCCATGAGATCTAATAGGGCTTTGGATGCTTCACTCTCTCCAACTGCAACTTTGTGACCATTTCCTCAGATGCTATATTCTCTGAGATTCCACTATCAACAATTACCTTCCAAACATTGTCTACAACTCTACATTTCATTTTGAACAAAATTTTCTGACAGGATCTTTCCTAGCTTTCTCACTCCATTGTATCCTTCAAATCATGAGATTTCCTTCCTTCTCAGCTTCATTCGATGACTCTTCTTACACCGGAGAATTTATCCTACTACCAACTTTCTTGCTTGGATGTGTACACTAAAATGATTTGTCTCATTCCTCTCCAAAATTGTAACAAGTTACTTGGAACCATCTTCTGCTATAACCTCCTCAGGATCCTGAGGAGTAATTGCCTCTTCCTCGGTACAAACTTCCACCTTTCCATCCAGTCTTTCCTTTGTCCTAAGAGGTGTCTAAAATTGACTTGTTTGGTTTAGATCTACTATTTTCACCATGAAATCTACCTCTTCCTCTAGGGAATCTACCACCTCTGGCTCTTTGTCTTTATTCATATATTTTGTTCAACTTCTCCTCAACTTTTAGGGAAAATTGATATGCCTCCTCAGTGCTTTCCAGCTTGACCAAGATAATCTCATATTGTATAGAAATTCTTAATCCATTCAGATATCTGTATGTGTTAATTTTGGCCTTGTTAATCAACCACACACTTCAACATAGTCCTTCTTCACCAGGTATAAACAAGACTGAATATAAGTTATTCATCCTGCCATGCCTGTGTGATTCGACCTGTTGCCTTCTATCTAGATGGGGTTTTTGAAATTGCTCTCAGGACGAGAGTCTCACAACCATGGACCAATCTAAGAATGAAGGATTTATCATGATAAATGCAATGCAAT
>MU227573.1:4731962-4752360 GCA_018584345.1 Thuja plicata
CACACATGCTCATGCCTCATACCATCTAGGAACTTTCTTCCATCAAAAAAAGTTATTCTTGCACTACCACATACCTTTTCTTCTGTGTCATTCAATGGCTTTAGCTTATGTCGCATTCCATCCTTTGCCACAAAGTAGGTATTTGCATGACCATCATGTACAACACATCTGTCAAACTGCCATAGTCTACCCAGCAACATATGACACGCATCCATATATATGATATCACACAGTACCTCATCATGGTATCCGCCAATCTTGAACTTCACGAGGCATTGTTCATTGACCATGACCTTGTGGTCATCCTATACCTAGGCAATCTGATATGGATGTGGGTGTTTCTATCTCTTGAGATTCAACTTTGTCACCATCTCTTCTGACACCAAATTTTCAGTGCTTCCACTATCAATAATCACATCACAACACTTACCCTCACACTTGCACCTGGTGCGGAACAGGTTCCTCCTTTGTTCAAGTTCATTCTCACCACTCAGCAGGACTCTTCTGTTAATTAGTGTTTCTCCTCTTTCAACATCTTTAGAATGTGACAATCTGGCATCTTCATCTACATGTGCAACTCTCTCCTAGCCTTCATTTCTCTTGTCTATTCTTCCTTGGTGCTGAGGACATTCAAATGCCCTATGACCTTCTTCTCCACAATGAAAACATGTTCCACGAAAGCCTCCTCTTCCAGATCCTTGTCCTCTTCCTCTTCCTCTCTGATCTCTATTATTCTGATCTTGGAAACGATTATAATTTTTTCCTCACTGATTCTAACTATTACTGGCCTCATCCTTCTTTTTTGGATCTTCATTTTGGCCACCATATGACCGTCCACCAGATTTTCCACCACGACCTCTTCCATTTTGCTTGCTCTCAAACTTCTTGTTCAAATTTTCTTCTACTTTCAGGGCAAACTGGTATGCCTCCTCAATATTTTTCATTCAAACCAGATTCAATTCCTCCTAAATGCTCAGCCTCAACCCATTGAGGTAATGGGAAACTTTCTCCTTGTCAGCTTCTGCATGGCCTATTCGGATGAGGATTCAGTAGAACTCCTCTGTATACTCTTGGACAGATTTTCTGTCTTGCTTCAAACTTTGTATTTTCTTCAGTAGGTCAAGCTCATAATCAACAGGAATGAACTATCACTTCAGCTTATCCACCATCCGATCCCATCTTGTGATTTTATCCTTTCCTCTTCAATTTTTCTCCAATTGGAGCTCTTGCCACTAGATCTTTGCATGACCCTTTAGTCTGGCCTTTACAAACTTGACCCGATCAGGATCCTCAATATCTTCATACTCAAAATATTCTTCACATTCGTTGATCTAGTCAATCAAATCCTCTGGGTTAAGATTCCCTAAAAATGTAGGAACCTCAATCTTAGGTATTTTCCCAATCTTGGAAATGGCTCGAAAAAGCCTTTCTTCTTCTGGATTCAAAACTTCAACTTCTTCTTGAGCATCATTTCCTTCTTCGGCTTCATCCTCATTTTTGTTTCTAACATTAAGATTCATTCCTCTGCAAATCTCTTCTTGCAATTCTCGCACTTGTCTCTGGAGATCTCTAACCTTAGGTGTCAAAATGCCATCTCTTCCGCCACATTCCCTTCGTAGAGGCATTTTCGCGATGCGCGCTGAAACCCTAACCACGGTCCTGGTGCAAACTGCCTCACAGTAGGTGCTCTGTTTACACACTCAGGAACCTGGCTCTAATACCACTTGATGAAGGGAAACTACCACTCTGATACCACTGATGAAGGGCACTACCACCCTTACCAACTCATACCCAAAAACATAACAACATGGAGACAAAGAGAAGACAAAATGCTTTACAAAGAATATATTAATACTTGAAAATAATTATAACTTGAGAAAACTTACAACATGAGAGACATTACATCCTCAAAGCTTACCACCCATGAGCTTAACTTGAGAGCTTCTTCCCTAATACAAGATCCTACAACTTGAGAACTTTTTTCTCCAATAGGAGATTCTACAACTTTGAGAGCTTTTCTCTAATACGAGATTCTACAACTTTTAGAGAAGCAACAACAATTTGCAAGAATAGAAAATGGACTTCTTATTATCTCCACAAATGCGGAATTATAAAATTTCAGAATTACAATATGCAAAGCCACATGAGCATTCCCCTTACAATATTCTATAGGACAAAGCCTCGAGTTATTACCCAGATCTACCCAGAACTGTCCCGAACTGCCTAAGACAACACTACGGGCCTTCTTTATATAGGCAATTTCCACCGCCCGAGAAGGTTCCAGAAATTTAGCCCTTAGGGCCGACCAAACTTAGAATTATTTTATTTTTTTTCAATTTAGTACATCAAAGTCGACTCAAAATAACTTTTGAAACCCGAACAAAATTTTTGAAGAAAAAATATTTTCTGCTATTTCAGGTGGCCCAACTTCCGGAGACCATAAGTCATCACCAGTTGACCCTATTGACTATTATAACCCCATTTCAAAAATGCCACAAAGTGCTCTACAATGCTTGGATCATGCAAGCATCATTCCGCCCAAGTTTTGACCTCATATGAGGCCTCTAAAGCATTCAAAACTGAGCCTGAAGTTTCTGTACCCTGTTTTCAATACCGAACATTTTTATTATCTTCAAAACCAAACTCGATCTAGCCATAAAAATTTACTGGCAGGCTAATATGACTGAGATGAACCTCCAGATGCAAAATCAGAACATTCTGAGATCGTATGACCAACTTAGTAAAAATAGAAAGTTTCCATAAATAGCAGCTCTGCACAAGGTAGCCCTTATTGAAAAGAAAACAAAAATATTTTTGGGTGATGCAAGATTGCCCTTACACCCAGGATGCTCCTGCATCAAATTTTCAAGATCCTCTTCCTAGATAGTGTAGTGCTCTGTAAATTTTACAGATATAAATTCAAAGGTTGCAACATTTCTATAAAATTCATTTGTTGAAAAGGCTTTATAAACTTAAGAAAATACAATCGGAAGGTGTAAAATCTCAACTTAATAGTCACAAAAAAAAGGGTCATGGATACTAAATCAACCCGCGAAACTTCAAACGACCAATCAAGAAATAGTTACAAATATCAACTATTCATCAAAAAAATGGGTAAAGAGTAGAAAGAACAATGATTTATTGGAATTTTTGTTTTTTGAGGTGTTGAAATTCATATTTTTTCATTGATGTCAATATATGTTTCAGTTGGATGCATTAGAAGTATCAGAAAGATTGGTTATCACAAGAACATACAAGATTGACAGTTGTATACAGACAGTGTACGATGTTTCAGTATATGCGAGTATGGATTTGTGTATAAGGGAAGTATGTACAACGTATATCTAAGGTCATTGGATTTTATATTGTTTTTTCATGAGTTATAGTTATTTTGGTAAAGGCTACTTGCAGTGCAATGATAGAGGATTATAATGGAGATGGTCTTTGATTGTTTGGGATAACTTGGATGGGAGCATGAGTTGTGATATGAGAGCTTAAGGCATGATATAAGATACATGAGAGAACATTCTTTATGATAATTGGGTTGCTATATTCTTGTGGACATCATCAATGAAATGTAGACTAATGAAGATAAATTTGGGGCAGACCACAGAGATGTAACATTCTTAATGATTGGCGATTGTAAATTATGGATCTTGGTTCGTAAGTGATGATTTTTATTTATTAATTAATTGTGTAAGGTACTGTGTGTAACTTAGCAAGGTTATATGTAATTGTTTATGCATTGGGGAAGTCTTAACAAACTGATCTAATTACTTCTTGCAACTTGTATAAAGGAAATTAGCATCTTGATGTGTATTGTATGGATCAGATGCTACAAGCATGTGGATGTGAGTTTTTCTAGATTTAGAGCAATGATTGTGTTTGCAATGCACTTCATTTGAAATGTATAGGAAAAGAAAGTTTCTATCAGATAGTTCACTATTATAAGAATACATTTATAATTTTCTTTGGACAATGGATCCATATGGTGGGTTTAACCTTTAGAAGGTGGATTTAACCTTCAGTTTGGGCAGTCTACTCAGGCACTAAGCTCATCATTTCATTCAACTCCTAACAGGGTTTAGAGGACTCCTAATAGGGTTTTTCTTTTAATAGGGACTTTGTATTAGATGTAATAATCAGCTCCTAACAATGATAGATTTGGTAATAGGGATACAATATTTATAGTGCATTATTTGTTGGTTCCATCCCCATCGAGGTTTTTACCTTAACAAGGTCTTCCTCTATGACAATTCATGGTGTTATGAGTTATCAAATTTGTGTGTATATTTTGATTGTTTATGCTATTTCTTGGTTAAGTTTCAAATGGTTAAGATTAGTTAAAAGTGTTGCAAAACTGATTCACCCCCCCCCCCNTTCCCCCCCCCCCCCCCCCTCAGCGTTCCTAGACCCTAACAATTAGTATTAGAGCTTGACACCCTTTGAGAGAAAGCCTAATAGATTTAGGGAGATCCTGATGGATTCATGCGATTTAGAAGAAAATTTTGATTGAGAACTTGATGACCTAGATAAGGATCATGTTGATAATGTGGAATTAAAATTCAAACTGAGAAGAGTTGAAGATAACATCAAGAAGCTTAAGGAGTAGCTTGAACTTTCAAAGACCAAAAAATAGGAAATTTTTGAGGAGATAAAGGAACCTGAGAATGATTCATCTGATCTGATTGAAAAAAATGAACAAGAAAAGGAAGCACTCAAGAATGAATGTGAAGTCACTACTTTGTAATTGGATAAGGAAATTCAGCAAGAGAAAGATGAGAAGAGCATATTTAAAGAGTACAAATGTTCAGATAGAAAAAATGCAGCTAGAAATAATTGATGTAAAAATGAGGTGTCAAGAATTGGTAAAGTACAATATTATCATTAAGTGATAACTTGTTGAGGAAAATAATCACATAGAGAAACTTCATGCGAGAAAAAAAAATATTGATGATGAGCTTGAACACCAAAAGACTAAAGGTGATAGGAATGGAGTTGGTTTTGATGAATTTGAATGTTCTAAATCTCAAGAAAGATAATTTGAAGGCAAAACAGATGAGGAACCTTATGTGCAAACTAGACCTTTCAGAGGAATATGCTTTGGATGAAACAAAATTGGTCACATGAAGAAGGATTCCAGAGGTAAGACTCCTTATAAGTCCTTTACTGGTTATTGTTTCAATATCTATAAATATGGGAAAAAGAAGCTAGAATGTAGAAAACCTGATCAATAATCAAAGAAGAAAGATTACATCAGTGAGGAAAGAGTACCTAATATCACATGTTATAAGTGCAACAACTTTGGGCACATTGAAATAAATTGCGGATTGTAGGCTAATCAGAACAGACCATCACCTACATGTTATAAATGCAATAATAAAGGACACATAGCAAAGTGTTGTAGATATAATGGACCATAGAGCAACAAGAAACCACCTACAGTGATAAAGAGGAACATTAGTGATGTTTCTAATAGTATGGAAACCCACTTCATAATTGGATGCTTGCACTCAAATATGGAATCCAAATCCTAAATTGCTCTTGCTTGCATGAAATCTTGATAACTTTATTTCCAAAATTCTTGCACTTGATTATGATTTCTTACACTTGATTAACTTATGAAAGTCAACCAAAATTGAAAAACTTTGAAGAAGACCGTGATATCAGGCACAAAGCTAAATTTTGGCCCAAAAGCCTAAGGACATATTGTCATTGGTGATGTGTCCCACATAAAATAAGCTCAAATTTCACTAGGATTGTTAGGGTTAAATAAAACAAAGAGGGGCGTGAACCAGTATTACAACACTTTAAATTAAACTTAAACCAATTCCAAATAAAACATATGATTGTTGAAATGAAAAGAACATAAGCAAATAACATATAACTCATTACACCATTACTTGTTATCGAGGAAACCCTGGCCAAGGAAAAATACGGTAGGGATAGTAACCACAAGTATGCACTAAAGTATAATATCCCTATTAGGAGACCTAGACTTGTTAGGAGATGAATATTACATAGTAAATTTCCCTATTAAAGGTATATCAACCTTATTAAAGGTATACAACACCTTGTTAAGGGTACATTGAGCTTACAGCTCTACAACCAATACTTTTGTTAGAAAGTGTTCTCATTAATAAACAAAACAAGCATCTCCAATGCTTAGATAGTTCCGGTTATATCTCTCAGCTACAATACAAAACAAAATAAATAATTATACAAAAAGTAAATATAATTTGACGCCCTTTTATCACCAAAGTATAGGTAATTCAGAATACCAAACCAACTTAGCATGGTTGGATTCCATCTCATGCTCCCTCAATCATCCTAACTGTTCAACTACTTTGTTACACTGTTCCGATGTCTTCGCATGTCTTCAAATCACTCCAACTCTCTGTAATCATCACCAAAACAAAATCAATCTTAACTATAGGTCCTACATATCCCATAGTATCTTCCTCTAAGCTCTCTAGTCATAAATTATTTTACATGATCTTGGTTGTCCAAAACAATGATGTTATACTTTGTACTTTTATTTCTATACTTAATGGATTTCACCACTGTATCTCCAAAATTGTACTTAACTCAATTATACTATCATATGTGTTGCCATAAATCAAAACCATTTATTGTCTTATATCTTACCAAAACCATCACTTTCCAACAATCCTTTCCTTTGGCATTGATGGAAACACTTATCAAAAATGACTAAATGTCCCAGTACAAAACCGTTCTCTTTTTCTCTTCTCTTCTGGTTTGATGCAGGAGCATCCTGGGTGTAAGGGAAATCTTTCATCACCCAAAAAAATTATTTTTGTTTCCTTTTCAATAAGGGCTACCTTGTGTAGAGCTGCTATTTATGGAAACTTGCTATTTTTAGTAAGTTGGTCATACAATCTCGGAATGTTCTGATTTTGCATGTGGAGGTTCATCTCAGTCATATCAGCCTGCCAGTAAAGTTTCATGGCTAGATCAGGTCTAGTTTTGAAGATATTGAAAATTTTTGGTATTGAAAACAAGGTATAGAAACTTTGAGCTCAGTTTTGAAGGCTTTAGAGGCCCCGGATGAGGTCAAAACTTTAGTTAAAAGAAGCTTTTTCAGGTGTTGTAGAGCGCTTCGTGGCATTTTTGAAATGGGGTTATAATAGTCAATCGGGTCAACTAGTGATGACTTATGGTCTCCACAAGTTGGGCCACCTGAAATAGCAAAAAATAATTTTCCTTCAAAATTTTTGTCCAGGTTTCAAAAGTTATTTTGAGCCGACTTGATGTACTAAATTGAAAAATAAAATAATTCTAAGTTTGGTCGGCCCTAAGGGCTAAATTTCTAGAACCTTCTCGGGCGGTGGAAACTGCCTATATAAAGAAGGCCCGTAGTATTGTCTTAAGTAGTTTGGGACAGTTCTGGGTAGATCTAGGTAATAATTCGAGGCTTTGTCCTACAGAATATTGTAAGGAAAATGCCCATGTGGCTTTGCATATTATAATTCTGAAAGTTTATAATTCCACATTTGTGGAGATAATAAGAAGCCCATTTTCTGTTCGTGCAAATTGTTGTTTCTTCTCTATTTTTTTTATGTGTTTGTGGCATTAAGGGGAGCACCCTTCATCAAGTGGTATCAAAGTAGGAGTTCCTGAGTGTGTAAATAGATCGCCGACTGTGAGGCATTTTGCACCAAGACTGGGGTTAGGGTTTTAGTGCACATCATCAATATGCCTCCATGAACGGAATGTGGCAGAAGAGCTAGTGTTGTGACACCTGAGGTTAGAGAGCTCTAGAGACAAGTGCAAGCATTGCAAGAAGAGATTCACAGAGGAATGAATCTTAATGTTAGAAATGAAAGTGAGGATGAAGCCGAAGAAGGAAATGATGATCAAGAAGAAGTTGAAGTTTTGAAGCCAGAAGAAGAAAGGCTTTTCCGAGCCATTTCCAAGATTGGAAAAAGACCTAAGATTGAGGTTCCTAAATTTTCAAGGAATCTTAACCCAGAGGAGTTGATTGACTGGATCAATGAATGTGAAGAATATTTCGAGTATGAAGATATTGAGGATCCTGATCAGGTCAAGTTTGCGAAGGCCAGACTGAAGTGTCATGCGAAGATCTTGTGGCAGGAGATCCAATTGGAGAAAAATCAAAGAAGAAAGGATAAAATCAGAAGATGAGATCAGATGGTAGATAAGTTGAAGTGACAGTTCATTCCTATTGATTATGAGCTTAACCTACTGAAGAAAATGCAAAGTTTGAAGCAAGTAGAAAAATCTGTCCAGGAGTATATAGAGGAGTTCTATCAAATCCTCATCAGAACAGGCCATGCAAAAGCTAATAAGGAGAAAGTTGTTCATTACCTTAATGGGTTGAGGCCAAGCATTTAGGAGGAGTTGAATCTGGTTTGAATGAACAGTATTGAGGAGGCATACCAATTTTCCCTTAAAGTAGAAGAAACACTGAACAAGAAGTTTGAGAGCAGACAAAATGGAAGAGGTTGTGGTGGAAGATCTGGTGGACGGTCATATGGTGGCCAAATTGAAGATCTAAAAAAGAAGGATGAAGCCAGTAATAGTTAGAATCAGTGAGGAAACAATACCAATCATTTCCAAGATCAGAATAATAGAGATCAGAGGGGAAGAGGAAGAGGATAAGGATCTAGAAGAGGAGGCTTCTGTGGAACATGTTTTCACTATGGAGAAGAAGGTCATAGGGAATTTGAATGTCCTCAGCGCCAAGGAAGAATAGATAGGAGAAATGAAGGCTAGACTAGAGTTACACATGTAGATGAAGGTGCCAGATTGTCACATTCTGAAGATGCTAAAAGAGGAGAAATGCTTATTAACAGAAGAGTCCTACTGAGTGGTGAGAATGAACCTGAACAAAGAAGGAGCCTATTTCACACCAGGTGCAAGTGTGAGGGAAAGTTTTGTGATGTGATTATTGATAGTGGAAGCACTAAAAATTTGGTGTCAGAAGAGATGGTGACAAAGTTGAAGCTCAAGAGACAAAAACACCCACATCCATATCAGATTCCTAGGTATAGGATGACCACAAGGTCATGGTCAATGAACAATGCTTCGTGGAGTTCAAGATTGGTGGATACCATGATGAGGTACTGTGTGATATCATATCTATGGATGTATGTCATATGTTTTTGGGTAGACCATGGTAGTGTTAGGGATTTTTCTTGTATGAACCACAATGCTTGAAATGTCTATCTGAAAGCTGTACCTTCTAATTCTGATTCAGAGACAAGAAAATCCTAATTGCTAAGGAATGGATAAGGTCCTTCATTTTTGAGCTCCACATATGCTCAGGCAGGTTTTACCTTTTAAGATTGCTGTTAACACAGTATTTATTGATGTGGACACTGATTTGTCATGTATCTTTATTGAACCAACTTATGAAACACCTTGTAAATGACCAAGCATAATCATATACAGGATTTAACCATACAAATCATAACCTTAAATATGACAAAAACCAGTGATATAAGGATTCTAATCCTTCTTCCTTTTGCTGTAGGAGGGATAACCTAGTTGATTCACTCTTCAAAGAATTAATAATATAGACAGTGTCCTGCTGACAGAGGTCCTTAACAAGTTTAGCTTGTATGTTCTTAGTAACAAAGTATTTTAATTGATTTGGTTATGATAACTTGGAATATCTTTGACACAGATAGATTATTAGACTATTTTCTAGACCAGTGCCTATCCTTTGGGTTGTAGAGTCAATAATAAGAAAAGATATCACAGAAACAAAATACACTGAACTGCCTTACAGCTCATATACAATTAAGATAGGTTGCCTTACAAACTATCCTGTCATCTCGAGATTATTGTATCAAATCCTTAAACAAAGCAGTATGCTCCTTGAAATTACATACAAAATTTAATCCTTTTCTTGAAATAAACTTGTAAACAATTAAATGGTTACCTTATAACCAGAGTTTTACAGAATACCTGATAAACTTAACATAGAAAAGCATACATACAAGGTAAAGAGACAACAGTAGAAAAGAGTAAAACTACACCGTATATTATTTATGTGATCCAGCTTGTTGTACATGAAAGATTACACAGCTTAGAAAGATAGATAGAAATTCAGAAGATCTGAATTCTGTGATATATTATCTCTTCTTCACAAAATGTTCCAAAAAATCAAAGACCCTTAACTATTACAAATCTTATGCTATATATAGATTCTAGACCATCTTGGAATCCCTAAGGATGCAACAAGCTTTGGATGGTCTCAAAACCCTAACCCTAAAGTTACAAGAGAGACAAAAGAGAGAAAGAGAAGAAGCGGTGAAGTGATTGAGTCAAAAAGGTAAAATCTGATATCTATTGTTCTTCTCCCGATCCAGCGACTACAATCTGATTTGTAGATGGTAGTTGGTGTAGTTATGCGAAGTCCTAGTATTTATTCTTGCCTGGTCACCTACATCTCCTTCTAAAATAACTGTCCATCTTATCTATGAACAGTGCAGCGCCAAGTGTCTACCTCACTCATCGTCCAAAATTTCTTCCTCTATGGAAGGCTTCTTTTTCTTCGGTGTTGTCATGACTTCCCATGCCTTTACTTCATCGTCTGTTGGCCAATTGAAGTCCTGAGTACTTTGTATCTGCACCTTTTGCCTGTCCCATCTCACATCAGTGATGTTCTTGACATCAAGTAGGAACTTGTTGATATCTGTCTCAGCTTTGAATGCCTCATCCAATATTAAATTAAATCCATCTATATCAACCTCGGTTCCCAAAATAAAAGCCTCTTCACTAGGCATCTTGGTGTCAAACTCACTCCTCCAGGCATCTATAGCTTTCACCTGGTCATCTTCTCCTTTCAAAGAAGGAATAAACCTATTGAAATCAGCTGAAAAGAGATTCGATTTAGCCTCTATTTGGTTCAATTTTCCCTTGAAGAATGAGAGTGCAATGTTTACTCTTTTGATCTCATCTTCCACCTCTGTGACTATTGGAGGAAATTCTACCCTTATGGCTTGTAGAGATGACAATTTCTCAAATAAACTTGCCCTGACAGACCAATTTGTGAAGTATGGGTTTAGAATTATAAGGTACCTTAATACCTCAGCATGCAATATAGGCAATTTATTATAATTATTGATTACAACATCAGCTTTGTCTTTGAGGATCTCAATCCTATGTTGTAATATACCTTTCAATGCTTTCAATGCTATTGCATTTCCCTTTTCTTCATCCACCTTTTGTTGTACAGCCTCCTCTGATTTAGGCTTGTCTTGAATCTTCATAGGTGGTGGTTGGGCAGGCACATACACTACCTCAGGCTTTGCCTCCAACTCATCTATCAATTCTTTTATCATCTGATCCCTCTGGTATAGTTTTATATGGCACATGTCTCTGTCTTTAGACAGTGCACTTGTTTCTTCCAGCAAAGTAGTATACCTTTCAGATAATTGCTTCATCTTGTCCTCATTTAGTTGAGCCTAGTGTGTCATAATCTGTGAGATTTCTAAGTCCCCTGTATTTTGTACTGACCACACCATCTGATTCCCCACCATATGCTCTTGAATATTTACTAATTGGGGCTTTTGATCCTTGGGGCTCAAACTCCACATGGCAAAGGCTTGAGACTTTGGGTTATACCAAAATCCTTTGATCATTTCTCCTACTTGGACTTCAATGACCATTTTAAGGTCAGGCTTCTTTTTTATCTGATCTATGATGAACGCAGATGCCAAATCCCAGCCTTCAGCCAATAAAATTCCACTTCCTAGTACCATTTTTCTAGCATCCTTAGGAGAGATGTCCTCAATCTCAGGATCATAATTTTGTAGGGCCGCGAGAGCTTCATTGGTAATTGTTTATTTTCCATCCACAAGTAATTGGGACTTTAGCTGCTCTTCTTTGTGCCACCTGAGGAAGTCTTTAAATTCCTCTGTCTTCACAAAATTGTCATCATCCAGGAACTTCTGCTGGTTGAGCAACCTTTCATCTACATAGGCTCTGAGCGGTATCTCAACCGCATCTTCTAGGTCAGGCCTTTTCTTTTTTCCTTCCCTGATTGCTTTTCTCAGGTTATGATCATATAACCTAGTGCCTGGTACTAAGGCCTTAACCTTGTCCTTTTTCTTGCTCTATCCCTCTGCTGAAGGCTAGCCTAATTCCAACTTTTTCCTCTTTGCAGCAGGCTCTTCCAAATCATCAGGCTATGTTACAACTGTTAAATCTATAATATGTTGTTCTGTTCCTTGCAACTGTGGGATCTCAGCCATTTCTTGCTCTTGGGCTTGTTGTGGTGGAGGAGACATGTGAGGACGTGCATAATCACTACCATCACCACTCTCATACTCTGATTCTGAATGCTCAGGAGACTGAGCACCTTTCTTACAAAGGACTATATTTAGTTGTTCAACTAACACATAGTAGTTGTCAATCATAGCCTTAATCCTATCAAAATAGGAGAGATCAGGGTAAAAACCCCCAAATGACAACCCATTTCTCTTTATCTGTGTCTGCAGCTTGAGCAACTCTTGGATTCTCAATCTTCTCATGTGGATGTCATCTTCATCCAAGCTATTTCTTGTTGAATCTTCCTTTATACATTCACAATGCACATTGGTATTAGGGATAGTAGGAGTGTATAGCTTCCTAACCCCTGCCATGAAGCCTTCTGGGTCAATATACCTGTAAGGGGCTGCCCCCATTCTAAACTTTTCCAACCATTGACTTACTTCATCTATGGCATTCTTACCAATTGTAAAATTTGCAATCTTAAATTGCCTAGGGGTTATAGTCCCCTTTTTATGTGGTGAAAAATGTTCATTATCAGTTAACATCAGCTGCCAAATGAATTTCATAGCAACAACTCTCATAGGCACATGATAAGGTAATATATGAGGTGGATGAATACACCCATATACTCTGATTATGGTGAAGTTCTCTTCCAAAAAGAAATCACCCCAGTTATGGTTTCCAGGCCAATTGTCTAAATACTCACAAGGCCTAAGTAATTGTATGACCTTCAAAGGGATTCTAGTCCTTCTTATTCCCAGACTTTTTATAATTGGATACACAATCCAATTTTGGAAGGCACATAAGTCACAATCTCTGGAAGTATAGTTCCAAACCCTAACCCAAAACTGGATAGGATTTGGTTGTGCCTGATAGAATCTCTGAGGGGATAAATTGTGGGGATCCATGATTGCAAAATTGAAATACGAAAGAAGGTGCATCAGGACTGAATAATGCAAGAATTTTGGCTCCTTCTCTTTAGGGTTCTTTAATTTCTTCTGCGTTGCAATAAAACCCTCGTGCATTTCATCGATTATATGCTGAATATAATCATAACTGGTGCTTGAATGCACCTCTTGCAGGTCTAAGACCATCATTAAGATGCCAGAGCTGATTCTCTCTGCATCTCCATCAATCCCCAACACTCTACATAGGGCATAAGCATTATACTTGATGTAGAAGAGTAGGTCCTTGAAATAATATGGATAGGGTTCAACCATAGGACCTAAATAATTTTTTAGCTCCTTCAACATATGCTTCTGTAACAAGCCTTTTGCAATTCCAGGCTTAGAACTGTATCTCTTTTCCTGCCTTGTCATGTCAATTCTTTTGGACACGGTGCTAAATAAGCCAAAGGCTTGCATGAATGAGTTTCTATTTAAAATCAACAAGGCAGTGCCATCATCCCTTTTAATGGTCTTTGTGAGGGCATCATAGTGACTTGCCAGGTCAAGAAATAGGTCAACATCTAAGAACACATCAGGAACTAATAACCTAGCCAGACCACATGTCCATGGGTTTGAAACAGGGATGGGCTTATCAGTATTTTTACAGAAGTATGTGAAAAGAGAGTAACCTATTGTGCCTGGGGTCACAACATCTCGGATGTATTTGTAATCATCCAGAAGGACACTAGCATCGGCCTTCTTACTCTGCGTTGAACCTGGCAGAAGCTGGAGAAACTCATCAGAGTAATTCAGTTTTCCTTTCTGTTCTTCTCCACTGCCTCCACTTGTCGAAGCCACGCTCACATCTCTACTCATCTCTGCAACACCTTGAATCTCTTTCCTCTAACCAATATTGAAACAAATCTAATCTCCAATATCAGTTGTTTGTTCTAAGTACAATCCTCTGTAAATTTTAGAAGTCTCTGATCACTTTGGATACACTGCAACTGCTCAAAATATCACTCTTCTCTGAAAACAAGCAACTTGGCTCTGAAAACTTGAAAGCACGGTGAATGGGAATGAGTGCACTATCAACTCCTTATATCCATCATCCAGAGTACACAACTCATAATTTGGAAACATCAGTTCTACCATTAATTTTCCATGCCGTGAACTTTGAAAAACCTAGCCGTAGTTGCACGAAGTTGATAGAAAATCAAATTTTCAAATATGAATCCTCGGCGCAATCATAAAATGTTTAAGAGAGCTGACATGCCATCTTCTAATTCATTCTCTATCATACATCTCAGCTACCCTTAATGCACAGTAATCAAAATTCAAGCCTCTGATTGGTTGCCGAGAGATTTACATGTCACGTCAAGAAACTGCCGCCATTTTTTAGATCTTGTGATCAGGCGACCAAGCGACTGCAGGAAGTCTCTTTGTCGCAGGCCATTGTTCTTAACCATGGTTCCATTCCCAAATTTGGCGACAATGTATTTTCTTTACCCTAGCTGACCCAAGTGATCTTCTGGCGATTAAGTGACAATAGCGAAATCAAAGTTGCAAGGAGTTAACTTTAACTCATCTTTCTTTCCCAGACCTGGCGACTAGCCATTGCTTTTAACCTTTCATGGTTATCTCCCTGATCTCTCAGTTGCAGCACTTAGTACTCCACTTTCATTTAATGCGCAGATGAGCGATTACATCTTATCTTTACTCGGTCACCTGATCGCGAGCTCAAAAATTTTATTCTATTATTGACTGCGATTGCATGACTGCATTATTTTTCCTTAGTCGCCCGCTCGTGAACTACTTTTCTTTTATCATTATTTACTAGAGATTGAGAAAAGTGTTTCATCTTTTAACTTGACGCATCCCCGCGAGTTATTTTTTGATCACCTAGAAACATCAGCAGGTGAGCGAAGCCTTTGAATGATTCCTTTGTTGCTGGGTCGCAGAGCTACGGCTCGTCTTTCACAAGATACCATGACTGCACGATTTATATCTTCAAGACATTGCACTCGCCGAGTCGTGCACAAAATACAACTCGACAGAAATAGCTCATGAGTGCACGACTACCTTTTACTTTCAGCTCGTCTCACAGTCGGGAGGACTTTTCCTTGGGATACTCTTCTTCTCTGAATTTGTGATCACCGTAGGATTTTATGATTCTTTCATCTAACAGCTTTCGTTTAATCACTGAATGATCGGGCATACCCTTAAAATATTTCTAGACATCGCGACAAAGGGGAAATCACCTTAGTCTCAAAGTCGCTTAATCCCTTTCTTCCTTTTGGCGACCCCCTGACTACCCACTTACTTTATGACAGATGTCACCTGATCATTTGTCCACTTGATGCATAACGAGAAACTGAAACATTATTCCTATTTTGGCGACATCCCGACTGAGCAATGCCGCAAACCTCAAACGGTTAGTCGCGTAGTCTGAGATGAAATCTCTTAACTGCTATTCTATTCCGAGACCATGCGACTAAAAGAAAGCTTAACCATGAACTTTGGCTTGTCCTGGTGACAATGCAACATGAAGTAATCGCGAAGTCTGAGAACATTTTTCATAACTGTTGATTTCTCCTGCGATCACCCGACTAAGTAGTGGGTCCCATTTTTTAAAGCTTATAACATGAAGCGCTTGTGACTACTTGACTAAGAGAAATTGCAAAGTCTCAGAACACTGAAGGAATATTCTAATTCTGAATGAGACTACGCGACACAAGGACAAAGCAAAGTCGGGAAGAGTTTTGGAATATTCATTCAATGTAACGCGACGAAGAAACCTAACATTAAACACATGTCTTAAGTGAATGAAAAAGGTAATGCTGAAACATAAGACATGACCTAGGGTTTTAGTTCATCGTTTAACACTTGGATGCTTAGAGTTTTTGCAAATTTGGCAAGGTTTAGACATGAAAAACCTGAAATTTTCAGAGGGCAACACAAGGAACTAAGAGAACCATCAAAAATAGGAAATACAACCAACAGTGGCTCTGATTGCGGAATGGATAAACTCACTTTATGACAAAGAACCACAGAATCTCTGGTTGCAGACCACCTCTAACGGAGCAAAACCTTAAAGTAGAAAGGGAAATATGTACAGAGATTACAAACAAGGGACAAGGAAAAGAGAATATAATACATACTTGCTTGTGCATCTTGGACCTTTACTCAAAGAAAAGCTTCAAAAACTGCCCATGCACAGGCAACTCAAAAAGATCTCCTTCCATATTCTTCAATAAGTATGAGTCTTTGCCAAATTTATCAGCAATAACAAATGGGCCTAGCCATAAAGACTCAAACTTCTTATGCTTGCCTTTATCTTCAGCCCTTGCATTCCATTGGAGAACCAAATCATCAATTTGGAACTTTCTCTCAGTAGATCTCCTATCAAATAGATATTTCATTTCCTGTTGCAGCTTCATATTTTCTTTCTGACTATTTCTTCTCATTTCATCCAATTCATTTAGCTGCATCATTCTATTTTGCATGTTGTCAGAAACATCCAAATGTTCTTCTTGTATGTATTGGCAAATAGGCAATAAATTGTTAATAGGTAACCTTGCTTGCAAACCATACACCAACTCAAAAGGTGATTGACCAGTTGCCTTTTTGAGTGTTATCCTATCAGCCCAAAGGGCTAATCTCAGCTTTGTGTGCCATGTCCTCTTGTTTTGTTCCAGAGTTCTTTTCAATATTTTCAAAAGGCTTTTATTGCTAGACTCAGCTTGTCCATTGGCCTATGGATGATATGGAGATGAATATGATATGATAATCGCATACTACTCACAGAAACTTGTCATTTCTTCTGATCTAAAACTCATAGCATTGTCCATTACTAATTTATTTGGCACACCAAATCTGGTCAAAATATTTTCTAGCAAGAATTCAGTAACCACCTTACTAGTTGCTCTCCTTGTGGGGATAGCCTCAATCCATTTAGTAAAGTAATCTGTGGCAACTAAAATCCAACTATGTCTTTCACCAGATTTTTCCTGAAATTCACCAATAAAATCAATGCCCCATACAGCAAAAAGAGCCTCAGTACTTACTAGGTTAAGTAACAGAGCTCCTGCAAATTTTAACTTATTGGAGAACCTCTGACATGGTTCACATTTCCTTACATGCATGCAAGTATCCTTGAAAAAGGTAGGCCAATAATATCCTGCCTTCAAAATCTTATGAGCAGTGGTCTTAGCAGAAAAATGACCTCCACACTCTCCTTCATGCATCTCTATTAGGACTTTCTTAGCTTGATACTTTTCAAGGCATAACAAAAGTACACCATTCTTATCTTTCCAGAATAAATCCCCTTGAATCAAAACATACCTTTGCGATTGTAATTTCAAACTCCTCTTTTGATTATGAGACAAATGATCAGGGCATTTAGCATTTTTGATGAAAAACACAATGTCAGCATAATATGGTTGTCTCTCTATACTGATAATGGCTTGATCATTTGTTTCTATTTGATTTGTTTGCACAAGATCTAGGTTCTCCTCAATCATAAGTTTGGCCAAGCCTTGACCTCTTACCAACTTGGTAATATTAATATCCAAATTGAACTCCTGGATCCTTGTAATCCATTTGCATCTCTTACCAGTAACCTCTGACTGGGTAAGAATATCCTTTACTGCTGAATATGGAACATAGGCTTGCACCTTGGCACATACCAAGTAGGGCCTAAAAGACTTCACAGCCTTTACCAATGCATAGGCCTGCTTCTCCATTATATCATAGTTAAGTTCTGCAGCCTGCAAGGATTTACTATAAAAGGCTATGGGGTGTTCAAATCCTTGCTCATCTTTCTGAAGCAAAATTGTAGAAATTGTATGGAATGATGCAAATGAAAACAGGGAGAAAGGTTTAGTGTAATCTGGGGATTTCAACACTGGAGTTTCCTGCACTGCCTTCTTTATCCTTTCAAAATCTTGTTGAGCCTCATCATTCCAAACAAACTTAGTATCTTTTTTCAGCAATTTCACAATGGGTTTGATAATTTCAGCAAAATTAGCTACAAACCTCCTGACAAAATTAATCTTTCCTAAGAAAGATTGTACACCTTTTAAATTTTTTGGAGCAACAACTTTCTGAATTGCTTCTACTCTTTTAGGGTCTATTCTTACCCCTTCCTTAAACACTATATGTCCGAGCAATTTTCCCTCCTTAACTGCAAAATGACACTTCTTAGGGTTTAATGAAACACCATATTCTAATACTTTACTAAAAATCTTACCCAAATGATCACAATGATCATTAGCATTTTTAGAATATGCAGTTAAGTCATCTTGGTACAGAACCATGAACAAATCAATAAATTCTTTGAAAGCAACATCTATGGCCCTCTGAAAAGTTGCCCCTGCATTTATTAAGCCAAAAGGCATCCTGATATAAACATATGTTCCCCAAGGAGTAGTAAATGCAGTCTTGTATTGCTTTGACTCTTTGACCAAAACCTGGTTGTATCCTAAAAAACCATCCATCATTGATAGTAATTCACAACTAGTCACTTTATGCAGCATTGCTTCCATGTTTGGCAGTGAGTAATTATCTTTTAGTGAAGCAATATTCAGATTCCTGAAATCAACACACAATCTAATATCACCATTCTTCTTCCTGAATAGCACTAAATTGGATACCCATGTTGAATGCCTAATAGGTTGAATTATCCCAGCATCCTTAAGTTTCATCAATTCCTGCTGCATTTTGGGGGCCAACAAAGGGTTAATGGGTCTTTGTTTTTGTATGAATGGCTTGACATCTGATTTTAGAGGAATTTCATGTTGAAAGAGGTCCTCTTTATATGTCTTCAAATCCTCATATGACCAAGAGAAAACATGCTTGTACCTTCTCAATAACTTGATCAGGTTTATCCTTACATGAGAGTCCAAACCTTTTCCAATATAAACTATTTGAGGACTACTTTCTGATCCTAAATTTACTTCCTCCAAATCCTCAATATTAGCATCGCTTATCTTGGGTGAATCATTTTGTTTATTAACAAACAATGCTTCAAGTTCAACCAAACCCCTAGGAATCCGATTAGAACTCAATTGAAAAACCTCATTTCCAAAGATGTACTCTTTTCCATTATCTGATTCTAACAAGGAACTGCAATCTATACTCTGGTTTTCATACTGATCTAAACATTGCATGAACCTTAGAATATCCTGATCATCTTGGAATACTTGCCAGTTATATATGTTATCTGGGACAACTAGTCTTGTTTTTACCTCGAGTATTGATACTCCATGTAAGGTCAAATCATCATTTTTTAAAGCAGCATTTGCTAGAAAATCAGCCATAATATTTTTTGACCTTTCTAACCAAGTTATATCAAAAGCATCAAACATCTCAAGCTGATCCCAAATAGCATGTTTATACATTTTTAATCTATCATTTTTCACAGCATATTTGGATCTCACTTGTGCTACTACTAACTGAGAGTCACCATAAACTTTTAAACACTTGATACCATGCTTAATAGAAATTTAAAGTCCTAGAAACAAGGCCTCATACTTTACAGTATTATTTGTACACTAAAAAGCCAGCAGAAATGAGCATTTAAAATTTGTACCTGATGGGGATATCAATAATACTCCTACTCCTGATCCTTCTTTAGAGAAAGCACCATCAAAATATATTTTCCATATCCCATTTTCTTTCAAGATTAATTCATTACTTAAAGGATCAACCCCTTGATCTTGATAGCAGGATTCTTCTTTTTGCATTCTGAAATTTTCCATATCCATGTCAATGCAACAATTGATATGAGTATCCTCATATTTTTATATCATGTGAGGAGTTCTGCTCTCTCTCAAAACATTGACATTTTCTCTAGAAATATTGAAAGTTGCATATGATAAGTCATTTTGTATACTTCCTCCCATGGAAGCACTCCACTTTCTTGATAACAACATACCATAATGAGCTGGTATATCAACCACAAGAACATTCATTGTCATGACAACATCAGGGAAAAGTGCCAGTCTATAAGGCATGGCTTCAATAGTACCAATCACATGGACTTCCCTGGAATCCATAGCTCTACACCTTCCATGATGTGTGTCAACATGTAGCCCCATTGCCTTCATAATCTCAACTAGCATGACTGTATTTGAAGCTCCTGAATCAATCATACAATTTTTGAGCATTTTATCATTGATTATTAATGACAAAAAAAATGGGTCCACCACCTTTGGGGAAGAAGTAGCATTCAAGAATATTTGAGG
>MU227573.1:4769858-4789771 GCA_018584345.1 Thuja plicata
AAATGGGTTGAATTTTTGTAGAGTTATACATTTGTTTTGAAACACAGGAGTGGAAAGTCTAACAGGGTTGTAGATGCCCTTAGTAGAAGGCAACTATTGCTGACAGAGATGCAGATTGAGGTGGTTGAGTTCAATGAACTCAAGAATTTATATCCAAAGGATCTCGATTTTGGTGAAGCTTGGAAAGCTTGTACAAAACCTGTTACTTTAGATAGGAAAAAATGGCTAGATTTCATCATACAAGATGGTATGCTATTCAAAGGGAGTCAGTTGTGCATTCCATAAAGTTCTATGAGGGAGAATCTCATCAAGGAGAAGCATAGCGGAGGATTGGCTAGACATTTTGGTCATGACAAAACCCTTAATCTGGTTAGTGAGAATTATTATTATCCACAGTTGCAGAAAGATGTGAAGAAGTTTGTATAGAGTTGCAGAGTATGTCAAATGGTGAAAGGAGTGAAGTAGAATATAGGGTTGTATCAGCCATTACCTATACCAGAGAATCCTTGGGAGGATATCAGTATGGACTTTGTTCTCGGTTTACCAAGGACTTAGCGGGGACATGATTCAATCTTTGTGGTGGTTGAAATTTTTTTTAAGATGGCACATTTCATTCCCTGCAAGAAGACTAATGATGTTGTTCATGTAGCAGAATTATTTTTTAGAGAAGTTGTGAGGCTGCATAGTTTTCCAAAGACCATAGTTTCAGATCGAGACACTAAGTTTGTTGGATATTTCTGGCATACATTATGGAAGAAGTTGAAGACAGATTTGAAGTTTAGTTCATCACATCATCTACAGACTGATGGACAGACAGAGGTGGTGAATAGGAGTTTGTGGAATTTGCTGAGATGTTTGGTTGGAGATAAGCCAACAGGATAGGATTTGATTTTACCATAGGCAAAATTTGATACAATAATTCTGTCAACAGAAGCACAGGTAAATCACCATTCCAGATTGTATATGGAAGTAGTCCAAGAAATGCATCTGAATTGTGAAAGATAGATAAAGGAGAAATAAGTAGTGCTGAAGCTGAGAATTTTGCAGAACACTTGAAGAACATCCATGAGGAAGTGAGGAAGCACATTACCAAAATGAATGCACAGTATAAGGCTAAGGTGGATGAGAAAAGGAGACATAAGGAATTTCAGGTTGGGGATGAAGTCATGGTTCATTTGCGGAATGAGCAATTTCTAGTTGGTACATATAACAAGTTGAAAATGAAGAAGTTTGGACCATGTAAGATACTGTAGAAGCATGATTCAGGAAATGCATATGAGGTAGAATTTCCTAGTGAGATGAATATTTCACCAGTGTTTAACATTTTAGATTTGATAGAGTATCATGAAGGAGGTGTTGAAGATGAGATTACAATGGCACAGTGGAGTATTCCAGCAAGTAGTTCAGATACCAAGGAGATTGAAGACATACTAGACAGTCGTGTTGGTAGAAGCACAAGGAATAGGACATATGAAGAATATCTGGTCAAGTGGAAAGGATGACCTGTTGAAGATTCATCATGGCTGACAAGGGAGGAGGTTAACCGTCTTGGTTTTCATCTACACACCTGAGTCGTGATAGGGTCACTTCTCAAATTACCCTGGGTGTCTGATGCAGGAGCATCCTAGGTGTAAGGGAAATCTTGCATCACCCAAAATTTTTTTTTTTTTTTTCTTTACAATAAGGGCTACCTTGTGTAGAGATGCTATTTATGGAAAATTTCTATTTTTAGTAAGTTGGTCATACGATCTTTAAATGTTCTAATTTTTCATGTGGAGGTTCATCTCAGTCATATCATCTTGCCAGTAAAGTTTCATGGCTAGATCAGGTCTAGTTTTGAAGATATTGAAAATTTTTGGTATTGAAAACAGGGTACAGAAACTTTGAGCTTAGTTTTGAAGGCTTTAGAGGCCCTGGATGAGTTCAAAACTTGGGCTAAATAAAGATTTTTTGGGTGTTTTAGAGCACTTCATTGATTTTCTGAAATGAGGTTATAATAGTCAATCGGGTCAACTAGTGATGACTTATGGTCTCCAGAAATTGGGCCACCTGAAATAGCAGAAAATAATTTTCCTTCAAAATTTTGTCCGGGTTTCAAAAGTTATTTTGAGCCAAATTGATGTACTAAATTGAAAAATAAAATAATTCTAAGTTTGGTCGGCCCTAAGGGCTAAATTTTTGGAACCTTCTCGGGCGGTGGAAATTGCCTATATAAAAAAGGCCCATAGTATTGTCTTAAGTAGTTCGGGATAGTTCTTGGTAGATCTGGGTAATAATTCGAGGCTTTGTCCTATAGAATATTGTAAGGAAATTGCCCATGTGGCTTTGCATATTGTAATTCTGAAAGTTTGTAATTCCACATTTGTGGAGATAATAAGAAGCGCATTTTCTGTTCTTGCAAATTGTTGTTGCTTCTCTGTTTCTGTTATGTTTTTGTGGCATTAAGGGGAGCACCCTTCATCATGTTTTTCTCATTTTTCTTCTCTCTTCTCCCCCTTTGAAAACAATGAAAATTTGTATCCAAAATTTACAAAAATGTACAAATTATTGCTTTCTCACTAGCTTTAGAATATCTTTAAAGGAATCTTCCAAGATGTTCACTTGTACATTCCATGACTCTACCAATAATTGAATAACATGTATTTGTCCATTTAATGCATAGGATAGAGTCTCTGCTACTTTTAACTCCGTGGGCATAGATTTTTTTAGTGAATCTGAAGTCTTTTCCATATTAGATAGATGTACTTCAAGAATTAATAGCTCAGGAGTGATTAGACTCTTCACTAAACAAACAATTATCATTACTCTCTCTTTCTCTATATCCAATACATTCAATTTATCCAAAATCTTTGTTACCTCTGTGTCCATCTCCATTACAAATTCTGAGGAGGTCTCACAAATGTCCATCATGCTATTCAGAGTAGCTCTATCCTTTACAATAATATCTTGTATATTATGTATGTGTCTGATAAGGTTCATACAATAGTTGTATAACATCCTTCCATGTGTGACACAACTTTTGGCCTTTTATGTAGCTGATCTCAGAATTCCCAAGTCCCATGAAATAGATTGGCATACTTCCTTCAACTTCTTCTCTAGATAAATTATCTCTTCCTTCTCTTCAATGATATTTACTAAGGACTCATAGTGACCATAAAAATAATCTAGTGCAATTTTCAGGTTCTCTGCATCATCTTTACTTTGAAAAATAATAGGTATTGGAAGTCATTTATTCACAATATCAATTTCTGTAGTAATTACCTTAGTATTTTTGTGTCCTTTATGCTCAGATCTCTCTTTTTCCATTATGAATGTGATGAAGGATAGTCTCATTAGTTCATCCTCATCTTTAATGTCAACATTTTTGCTTATAGACTTGTCCTTACTTTCCAATAATAGAATAGTAGATGTGTCAATTTTAGGTTTTACATCAACTCTTGCTTATTCTTCTTTTGTTATGTCTGTCTCATTTTTCTGTTCTAATTCTTCTTTCTACTTTACCTCTTTCTATTCTACTTCATCTTCCACTATATTATCAGTATTTCATTCAAATGGATTTTTCTCATCATGTGAAGTGTCAAGGGTCAAAGTTACACTGAAAACATAGAAATCTGGTTTCATGTCAATACTTACTTTTCTCTTCTACACATTTTCTTCAACTACCTTAGAGCTCTCTCCAATTCCTATAGGTGTAGGCATATTAGATTTAGGAGGTGAAGTATTCTCAGGAATATTACTCATAAGTATTTGATTTAATGCCTTTTGAGTCTCCTCTATGACTTCCTCATATTTTATGCCCATAATTTTTACCAATCTTTCATTAGTCCTCAACAAAGGTTTGAGTTCATTAAATATTCTCTCTCTTGTACAGAAACTACTAGAAACATATCCTCAATAGCTTGATTTCTAATTGCCCCATCTTAAATATGTGCAAGATGTTCTCTAATCTCTAGTTTAGCATATAATTCATCAAGTATACTGCCCTCTATCTCTAATAGATTCTTCTTGAAAACAAGTAAATGATTTATCACTATGTCCGCAATCACTAGTTTATCAGATTCCTCATACCTATCATAGTATTTGTTCATTGAAACAATATTTCCTTGCTTAATAGCTCTTTTCTCTAGCATCTTTATATTAGGCTTCCATACCTGTCTATCACTTGTGGTCTCTTTTCAACTTTCTCTTCTTCTACTTCAGTCCTCTTCTTCTTAGGAGGCGAGTCCAGTTTAGTGGACCTAGTGTTTCTTTGAGGAACAATATTTTATGTATATCTCTACGATGTCTTCTATGGTGGTGAAGGTATATTCAGATCAATTAAAGTAGAGATACTACTAACTACCTACTCAATTTTTTGAGGTGGAAGGGTTGTATTAGCAGTGCTTTCCAACCCAAAAGATCTCTTTGCTATCTTCTTCCTTACTTCTCTCATCTCATCTTTAGTTATACCTGCCTTAGCTGTATAGTCATCAATTATATTCTTCACTCTTCTCTTTCTTAAGACTCTATTCTCTTCTTCTCTAACTTTATCTGATTTCTCTTTATATGTGCCCCATCTCTCCTTAGATGTATAAACTTTAGATGCCAAGACATGTTCAATTTAAAAAATTAAAAATTATGAACTAACATCATAATCCATAGGATAACACCATTTATTCATTGGTATAACTACCTCAAAACATACGCAATCAATTTCAACCAGGAAATAGATTGTATGCTTGTATCTCTCAATTATCTCTCCAGGAATTCCAAATCTTTCTTTCATTTGCCTTAGATGAATTTTGATCATGCCAAATAGTTCTCCATCCACCCGTGTGTTCTTTTGACTTTTGTAACTCTGTGATATCTAAATACCAGTGGGTATGTTGTCTTTCCATGCTCTAGGGTGAATTCTAGGAAAATTATGCCCAATGTGGATATACATATGAACTAGAAGTGATCAAAATCTAAAAGTCTTAGATTTATCCTTCTAGATTAACTTTACATTTTCCAAAAATTGTTGTGCTAGAACATGACATAGGTTGAAATTAGTGTTTTCCTTTATCATGCTGAGACTAAATTAGGTTTTATTTTGTATTGAAATTTGTATCCAAGTATCATTTCAATTAGTCTAACATCCTGTAGGAAAAAAACATTTACTGTCATAGCTCGCCTATCCCATTTAGAGTGTGTTAGGGTTTCAACTTGTTTCTTTATATGCTTCTCTACCATAGGGATAAGTCTAGTGTTGTCTATCCTAGTTATGTCATGAATCAAATAATTATATATATTTACATGTTTCTCTTATATCTAGATGAAATGATCATATACTCTGTTAAGTAAAATTTTGATCCATTCTTCTTCGCTAAAATTATACAAGCCTAATATTTTCATAATGCTTAGGTTGTGTATGTGTTTTAATTCATCGTTCATTTTACCATCATAACCTAGAATATATTCCATTTTTTGGAGAAATCTCTTCATTTCCCAACATGTCATATTTGCAATGAATATATGCCCTAATATCCTCTACATGCAAGACGTCATATGGTGTTTGGGAAAATACTCCTTCAAGGTCCTCTTGACAAGACTTAAATGGATGTTTCTTGAGGTCAATATGCAACATCATAAATCAATAATGCATCCATAAATTTTATTCAAGTAGATGGTATAAATACCTTAAACACACAAAATTATGAATTTCTGCTTATGCAATGTGGCTATTTTGGTAGTTTGATACTCTCTAGTCTCTTCTCTCCTTGGTCACTGCTCTTCAAATAGTGAACAAATAAGAATCTCAGATGTCTTTTATTCATCGCTAAGTGAGAAATGCACATTAACCAATAAAATTATCTTCATACACTATCCATTCAATCAAAAATCTTGCGATCACAATGATGACATTATTTTTCCATTAGTACACTTAGTGAAAAACATTGATAGAGATCACCGGCAGACTAAAGCATTACCGCTAGACTAAAGAGATCACCGGAAGACTACAAGCATTAATGATGAACAACGAGCATACCCGACAAAACACAGAGGTCATGAAAAATGCTAAGTATAGAATTGAAAAGCATCACCGGAAAAAAAAATTTCAGAACTAACCCAACAGGAATAGAAAAGGCATACCCGATGACAAGTTTAAGAAAGGAACATCGACGACCAAGAAAACTGACTATCAGAACCGACAGTCAGTTAGAGAACCCACAAATTATGGATCTAATTTTTACACGACGGATAAAGCAATGTAATTCTATTTAGAGAGTTTTTATTTTTTTAAATCATAACTTGAGGGTCAAGAAACCTTTATGTAAATGTTTTAATGCATCCTAACGGATCTAAAAAATATCTAACTAAAGATCAAGGTCAAGTTGTAAACCTTGGATCTAGAGTTAACTTGCAATGCATGAATCAAGAATTGAGCCTAACTTAGTATAAATAGATGTTCAAACTCTATTGTTAGTACATGAATTCATTATTTTTGATAACCACAAAGAGCATCTAAGAAGCAAAAGGCAGAATTCATGCAAAGGTCAGAAACAAAATACATCAGTTATCAAGAACACATAGAGGCTACCGATCAGCAGATAAAGGTATTATTCAATCATGGAAGGATGATTAGTTATATGAATGAAGCTTAATTGGATCTATTATTAGCAATTGAAGATTGCATATATCATCATATCAAATACTTATGTAGTTGCATTCTAACAAGTGCATCACATCTAAAATCCTTTTGTAGAAGGTGGACTTAACCGTTCTTTTCAAATCTCTTAACAGAGTGCACACTTAACAGTGTTGCTAAAGCTTCAAATGAAGTAGATCTTAACAGGTCTCGACTGTAATACTCCTAATAGGGTAGGTCATCAGAAGTGACCAATTGTAAGCCTTAACCGGCCCCTTCTTATCTGCAGATAGTGAATTCTTGTGGGTAACAATATCCACCGCAATTTTTACTTCCTAACAGGAATTTTCTTCGATATCATATCTTGTGTCATGTGTTATCTATTTTCATGAATATTTTTGTTATGATTACATGCTGAAAGAATTTATGATATGATTTCATATACATAAAGAAAGATGAACATTTAGATAAGATAATTTACAAACTGATGATCAAGGGTTAATGGGCTAACCAAAGAAAATTTTTAGAGGTACTGATTCACCCCTCCCCTCTCAGTACATCATCTCAATATAATTCCAACAATTGGTATCAGAGCTAAGTCTCTCTCTGAAAAAGATTAAATACTTGAGAGAAAAGATCAGAGCAATGGACAAGTTTAGACTGGATATGACTATTGAGAATGAGCAGTTACAAATGCAAATAAACTATGACTAGTATAAGAAGGCGAAGATAAAGTTGAGAAAACTTCTTGATGAAAGAAAGATTATGGAAACCAGGTTGAATGACAAAGACTAAAAAGAATTGGAAATAATAGATTACTTTGAAATAGCATAATCATCATTGAGCAAAGCTTGAGACATATCAGTTGAAGAAATTACAAGTATGCAAGAGATCAATCTATATCTGACAGATCAAATCAAGATGCTGCAAATTGGTCCAGAGACTCAAATGGTAAAAATGATTGATGTCATGAATGATGCAAGAAAAGATAAAAATGAAAGAACACTAGCCGTTGATGATAGGAGAAAAATTACAGAGAAACTACAAGAGAAAGAATCAGAGGTCCAAAGACTCATTGAGCATCACCATGAGGTTACCAACCAGATTATTCTTATCTGTCAAGAAGCAAACAGATTAAATACAGAACTCATCGAAAGAATATAGATCATTGGTGAGCTAAGAGAAGAGAATTAAAAATTGAAGCATGAAATAAAAGTCCAAAATCAATACAACTAATTAATCAAAAAGCCTGAGGATAGAAACAAAAGGATGGATGATTTTCTTGATGGACAAAGAAGAGTCAAAAACTACATAGGATTAGGGTACAATGAAAATGGTGAATCCTCTAATCAGCTAGATAAGAGGAATTCTTTCAAAACCCCAAGATCCAAGAAGCTATCATGCAATCACTATGGAAAACCATGCCACACCTCAAATATCTGTAGAAGCAAAATGAAAGGTATTTCTCAAGCACAATCTACTTTTATTGGTAATTGTTATAAATGTCAAAAGAAAGGATACAAGGCATATGAGTGCAGATCCAAAATGACAAATCCAAAGAGAAAAAGCTATATGGACAAGTACTATCCTGCATACAAGATGAATGGGCATACACATAAGGAATGCTGGAAATAGAACAACAAGGCATGGACTCCAAAGGAAACTGATAACAACTACAAACCAACAAGAGTAGGTAACTCATATTTTTGGGACTATAATAGATGGGTAAATTGCACAACATGTGGAAGGTGTGTGTGTGTATTTGGGTACGTGATGAAAAAGACACAAACACTCAATAGGTCATTGCATTAGTTCAAATGGTTAGTTAAAACATTACAAACCACTAATATTAGCCTATTGCCTTCTAACTAGAAAGAGTGTGATTAGTTGCATATTTATCCCTCATAATATGCTACAAATCAGTGACCAATACTATTCTAGCATGAAGGATTTGATTCAAATTTGAGCTAAAAATGTGAAAAAGAATGCAATCTAGCTTTAAAAGATGAAATGGAAACAATGAACTAGCATGATATAATAGATGAAATATGAATCTAGGATCAATCTAACAGCATAACAATGTATTTTTGATCTAAGGTGAAGGCTTATTTGCTCTCAAAATAGGCTTCTATTTATAGAAGAATGGGAGAGAGAGAGAGAGAGGTTCATTTATGAATTAGAAGACTCATAAATGAATATGTAACAGCCATTAATGCCCAAGGCATTAATAAGGCATGGGAGAGACATATGCTTAAGGTCTTCATATTAATGAAGGCATTAATGAAGGCCTTAAAGAGGTAAGGGAGGATGTAAGAGAATTGCTTGAGAAAATGGACTTTAAGAAAGTCTAGCTTGAGAAAGTGGACTTTCTCAAGTGGGTTGAGTTGCTAAGCATTCCTTAATGGAATGTGACAACATTAGGAGGTGGGTTAGAGTAGAATTCAGAATTAGGATTAGATTAGCATGGGTGAATGGGTTGACAAGGGTTAGAACCTAGGGTAGAAGTGGTTGAGATGGGTTAGGTTGGGATTTAGGGGAATATTAATAAATGAAATAAACTTATTTAATTCATTTAGAAATATAGGAATTAATTATTTAAACAATGAAATTGCTTTTTAATAATTACGGGACTATAGCCATTTTAATTAAATTAAATAGGCTAGGGGAATGGGTTATTTTGCAAGTGGGTATTTTGATTTAGGGATTTATTTAATTCCTTTATAATTAAATACTATAGCCATATTTGATTTTTTATTTGATTTGATTGGTTGAAATTGATCTGAATTATATGGCTATAATAGTTAATATAAATCAGTGATAAAAATCACCTAGGAGATTAAATTGATTTAAAGAATTATGCCAAGTAGTAATAGGGTCGTTTGGACATAATCAAGGGTATGATAACACTTAGGGAAAATAAGGTCCATAGTTGGAACAGAAAAAATTCAGGCGGTTACATTTGCCCCTCTTTGAATTGATGTGTGAGCAGCACATTGATTCAAAGAAAGTTTTTGATTTTGACTTCAAAAAGATTGAGAATCCCGTTCTTGGTTGTCAAAAAAAATGTTGATGAGATCAGTCCCGCACTTTGATTAAGAAAAACTGATACAATTGATTTTGAACTTGGTTTTCGTCCAAAGATCAACAAAAGATTTTTAAAAATACCAATTTTGAACTTGGTTGTCGTCCAAAAGCTAGTATGAAGCTGTCAGGAGCTTTAAAAATATTTTAAAATGAGGAAACATAAGATATCTATCTCATGAGAACCAAACCTTTCTATCCAACAGATCTGACTTAGTCAATGAAACTGTTATGCCCCTATTTTGTTTGATAATGAAGTCATTGTTAATGCAGTTTCAAGAAAAAAATTATTTGATGATAGTGTGATCATGCCCCCTCGGGAATGAAATCAAAGGAAAAGAATAAAATCCCTCAGTTATAGAGAATAGAACACTTGCAGGAAGCGATAAGGCCAGAAATAGCAGAGTAGAAGAAGGTGTCTTTAAAATAAACACACGTTTATCAAGTTGAATTATGTGAAAATATGAGTGATAATGATGTTTAGATCAAGATGTATGATAAAATGTGCAATATTTACCAATGTGGTGAAGAAAGGAAGCAAATTCGCAATTTTTTTGAAACTGTCGCAAAATGACAATATGCTGCCGAAAACATCATAGGAACCTTCGATTTGGTTCTCGATTGAAGAAAGAAGAGAGCACAAATGACTTCGTAGTTGTTCAGGAGGAGTTTCAGAAACCCTAAATGTCCTAAAAGACCCATATAAGCCTCAAAATTAACCATTTCACTATTCATTTTGACATTTAGGTATAGCCAATTAGAGAGCTCTGCAAAGAAAATGGTGGTCCCTATGAGGAAACATCATTTTGAGATGAGTCGACGACACCAGTGCCCAGCCGATTACCCACGCAGTTCCTGAGGATCATAGGGCACCAATATTTTCACACATAGCTCAGCAGTCAGAGGGAGCCATGCCACCTCCAGCAGTGCCATTCATGCCACCTCCTCCTCCTCCTGATCAGGGAGAGGGGGCAGGCTAGAGTTGATACTGTGCACCATGTCATTTTTGAGATTTATACATGTATATCTGGATCTTGCTGAGATCCCGTTTTGTACATTACATTGATATATATATCTGATTCCTACTTTTTGGCATACTGATTCTCTTTATGTGTACTGACACTCCTTTTATGTTCTGATACACTTTATGTTTTGATACTCTTTATACTTACTCATACTCTGTATGCTCACTGATACTCTTTATGCTGTTAGCTTTTGGATTCTGACATGTTTCATGTGGTAAATGTATACATTTTGCTTTTCATAGATGTGGTAAATGTATCTTTTGCACATGTGATGATATCTTGATCTCATGATGAGTTAGTTTATAGTTGACAACATCATTTTTATAATGTGGAGGTGATAAGTACATTACTAATGTGAACAAATGATATCTATGTGAAAATGCAAATGTATGTTTTCTTTGATTTTTCAGTTTCACTTTTCAAATGGATGCAAAATGTATGCTATGGATGATATCAGTAATATAGTTAACTTGATAGTGGTAGAAGAAGATAGAAACCATGTTCTGAGCTCAAATTTCCTTACGTTTGTTATGTACTATTTGAAAAATGCATCAGGCAACTTTTAAATGCAGCTATATGAAGACTCTTAGGACTTGTCACTGATTTAGCAAATATAGCAATATTTTTATCATCATTGGGCATTTTTTAGAACGAATACCATTGAATAGTATAATCATCACTAATACCCACTGATATTATGATAATATGAATACTATGTTTTATTGAAATGTTAGAAATAGACTTAAGCATCAAGGCATAAAAGCCAGGATAACAAAACAGTCACCTTCCTTTTAATATACCAGTTTCTGATTAAGGCAACATATTGAACCCAAAATGACCTTGAAAATTCATATCCTTGGGTACATTATGATTCGTATACCTTAGTGAGAATCTAGATCAGAAAATAGACAAGGAAATTGTGTCAAACTCATCGTAGTTTACACATAACAAAGATCGAGATATATGTGGCTATCCACCCATAATGGCAGTTCTTACCATAAACATCTAAGTTAGGTGAAATTTATAGGGTTATATGAAACAATCACCATATGCAGAAAATCAAGAAAACATTATGCCCCCAATCCTTGCAACTCTTTGTCTTTGCACAGACATCATTGAGTAACTAAGAAGACATAATAAATCATAAATTGTGAATCAATCCAATAAAATTTATAATTAATTAGATGCCCCTAGTTGAAAACATCATCAAGACATAAAAGAATCATGATCAGACGATTATCAAACTGTGTGTTAATTAGTACTTTGTTCAGCCATCTGTCAAACACAGTAAAGATTCATCAATCAGAAATTTGTAATACAAGCAATATGGTGTTCCATGGCTGTGCCTTGATTAGGATAATCCATTCATGTTTTCAATCCAATATGGATTTGTAGGAATGTTGTGAACATAAATGTCATGTCCCATGTCGTCAAAAGACACCTTTGTTTTGAAAAGTGACATTGTTTTGCATGTGTTGATAAACATCATGTTTGTGAGGAAAACCATCCTAGAGCAACCTAGCAATCATGACTGACTATGCCCATAAAGATGCCCCCTAGTGCAGAATGACCTATTCCTAAGACTTAAAGATAGACAAATCCCAAGCGAGGATAAGATAGTTATATAGGAAAAAATGAAGTCAGCATATGAGCACAGGCAAAACTATGAAGGCCTAGTATCAGTAGTGTATTGATAGATAGAGTGTAGATCACAAGTGATGCCTGATTTCTAGGTGTTCACCACTTGGCAAGATTATTTTCCTTTCTTTTTTCTACTAAGATGCCTGTTTTACCAGGTACTCATCAAGGCACTTTTTCTCTTTTTCAATTTTTTGCTATTTTTGCCTTTTTTGAATGTTTTTGTAGTATCAAGGTGCCTATTTACCAGGTTTTCACCAAGGATACCTATTTTGTAGGACTTTTTCCACTATTTTTGGATTTCTTCAGGATAAATTTTCTGAATGTTTTTGGTATTTTGCAAGAAATTTTTGTCGTACAGGCTCTGCTAGCTAAACATTAAGCGTAGAATCGCTTCAAATGTAGAGTGTTGATAGGATTGGGAAGAACATCTCCCTTAGGTGTAGCTAACTGGTAAGCTCTAGTCCCAAAAGTAGCCGTGATAACATAAGGTCCCAGCCAGTTAGGTTCAAATTTCCCTCTCTTCTCTCTGTTAGGCTGGTTTTTAGGATTCTCTTTTAGGACAAGGTCCCCCACTTCAAACTTGTGTGGTTTAATCTTCTTATTGTAACCTTTGGACATTCATGCTAGGTATACCTTGAGGTGATCAAATTCTTGTTGTCTTTTCTCATCTAATAGGTCCAGAGAATTTATCTGATCAATGCGGTACTGTTCATCAGTAACTAGTCCTTGTAGAGATATCCGTAAAGATGGGAGTTCAACCTCAATAGGTAGTACTACCTCAATACCATAGAATAGACCAAATGGCGTGGCTCCAGTTGGTGTCCTGATGCTTTTTCTATAGGCCCATAGTGTCAAATTTAGTTCTAAATGCCAGTCTTTGCCAGACTTGCTCACAGTTCTGTGTAGAATTTTGAGAATGTTTTTGTTTGATGCCTCAGCCTGTCCATTACCCTGAGGATAATAGATTGAAGAGCAATGTTGAGTAATATGGAATTGTTCATAGAGGTCATCAATGTCTTGGTTTTTAAATTGGCCCCCATTGTCTGTCACAATTGATGAGGGTATCCCATATCTACAAATAATGTAGTTTAAAATGAACATAGCCACCTGTATGTCAGTGGCTTTGATTAGCGGCACGGCTTTGACCCACTTTTTGAAATACTCAGTGGCTGTAATGATGAACTTGTGTCCATTTGAAGAGTTGGGATATATATTTCTAACCAAGTCAAAGGTCCATTGCTGGAATGGCCACTGTGTGATGAAAGGTATCAGTTCTCTGGCAGGAGCATGGATGAGGTTTCCATGTGTTTGGCATTTAAGACATGCTTTGGAAAATTGAATAGCATCTTTCTCCATTGTAGGCTAATAATAGCCTACTCTAAGTAGCTTCTTAGCTAATGAAAATCTATTCGAGTGTGATCCACATACACCTTCATGGACATCTTTTAAAGCTAGATCAGACTCTTCTAGTTCTAAACACTGAAGACGTGTACCATCAAGACTACGTCGATATAGGTTGTTAGTTATGAGGATGTAACGCGATGCTGTCCTAATCAGGGATCATTTCTCATTTCTAGATAGATTGGTGGGAATAGTTTGGTCCAAAAGATAGGCAATAATACTGGCATATCAGGATGGATCGGGAGTATTTAAGGCACAAATTACCTGGTATTTTTGATTGGCGAAGGCCTGATAGGATATTTCTTCCACCAAGAAGTCATAGTGGAATCGATGTTCCTCTAATTGTAACATGGATGCCAAGGTAGCCATAGCATCTGTAGCTTTATTCTTTGATCTTGGTATTTGCTGAAAGGTGACGAAGATAAATTATTTCTTCAAATCATCAACTAGTTGTTTGTAGGGCATCAATTTTTCATCTCTTGTTTGATATTCCCCATTGATTTGATTAATAACTAGTTGGGAGTCCCCATATATGTGTAGCTTGATGATCTTCCATTCTATGGTGAGCTTGAGACCATTGACCAACACTTCATATTCTGAGATATTGTTGGTGCATGGAAACAATAATTTGTAAGATTTGGGAATCTTATATCCTTGTGGAGTAATGAAGAGAACCCCGGCTCCATATCCTTGTTGAGTAAATGACCCATCAAAGTACATTTCCCATGAATGGTTGGTGAGATGCATGATTGTTTCATCAAGAAATTCAATTAGCAATGGTGTATCATCCTGGAGCACCAAATTAGCCAGTTGATCTACAAGTACTTTTCCTTTGATAGCCCTCTGTTCAACATACTCAATGTCAAACTCACTTAGAATGAGGACCCATTTTGCCAAACGGCTTGTTAATGTTGTTCTGCTTAAAAGATACTTCAGAGGATCGATCTTAGCTATGAGATTGACTATGTGTGAGAGCATGTAGTGTCTTAATTTCTATGAGGCGAAGACAACTACTAAGCATGCTTTCTCGATTAGGCTATAATTGAGCTCATAAGCGACTAGAGTTCTACTAATGTAGTAGATAGCTCACTCTTTCTTTGTTTCATCCTCTTGTACTAGTAATACTCCTAGTGATGTACCTATAGATGAAATATATAGGAGCAAAGGTTTTCAATGAATAGGTGCCATAAGAATAGCTGGTGAAGCCAGATATGCCTTTAATTCTCTGAAGTTGGTTTCACAGTGTTCATCCCAGTTGAATGTAACCCCTTTATGTAGTAACTTAGTAAAGGGTTGTGCCTTTGTAAGAACCCCTTGTGGCTCTAAATTTGACAAACACTGAACTATGGTTTAATTTTGAATGTTTGACAATTTTTCAAACACTTTGTAGGCAAGCTCTGATACCACTGTAAGAACCCCTTATGGCTCTAAATTTGACAAACATTGAACTGTGGTTTAATTTTGAATGTTTGACAATTTGTCAAACACTTTGCTGGCTAGCTCTGATACCACTGTAGTATCCCTTGCTAAATGATGGAGAAAGATGATTTTTCTACTCAAGGAATATTGTCAAACAAGTTGCATACAATCTGAAAAATGCCATAAGCGAATTGTAGACCAAATATATATAACATATGATAGGCCAAACACATCAAATTTGCATCATATAGGACATTGGTATTTTGTCAAACTCTTGCCATACATGACTCAGAAAATACAAAATCTGAAGTATATATACTGCTGCAAATGAATTCTGATTTTTATTTCAAACCCTTAGTGATTGACAAACAAACTTATTGATGAAAAAAATGCAAGCTAAAATTAATCAACTACAAATGAAGAAACCTGGAATTGCTCCAAAATCTAAAATTTACTGTTCACGGCAGCACTGTAGCATTTTTACTATTCATGCGACACTGTAGCATTTTACTATTCACGCGGCACTGTAGCATTACTGTTCATGCGGGTACTGTAGCAGAACACTATTCATGGCTACTATAGCAAAATCACTGTTCACGGCTACTATAGCAAATAAATAAAATCTGATATAGAATGGCTGCTAAGAATGAATCTCCAAGTCTGTTGTACATTTACCTTCAAATCCTTCAAACCCTAGATGAAATTCTTCACTTTTAAGCACAAATAAAACTCCTAAATGAAGCACTCTTGAATGCCAAATTCACTGGATATTTCACCAACTCAAATGGCTGCAACACTGAAGATTTTCTATTCTCCAATGGCGGCTGCAAGTAGAAACCCTCGTTCTCCAAGCAAGAGCAAAAATTAAGCAAAGTTCAATAATAATCATCCAATAATGAATTCCATTTGTCTTCATTGCCTTTTTATAATTCTCCTCAATTAGGTCGACCCCCTTGTCCTTTTAAATAACATTGAAATGTTATTTAATTTTTAACTTCATAACTTAGGAAATAACATTAATTCTTTTATCCTCCTTTCATAATGAGTATTAATAATACATGACCTTTAAATGGCCCCAACTTTAATATAAAGTTATAACTTTATAATTTAACTTTGATAATTAATTATCATTAATTGCCATTAAATATTAATACCTCTTAAAATACTCATTCTTTTTCCAAACCATCTAAATAGGAGGTCATGACTGTCAACCATCATGTGACCAGGTGCCCTGCTAAAAATAGCCACTGCTAAAAATAGACTTACTATAAATAGTAAGTCCCTCAAACTGGAGATTCTCTGAAACTCGATCCTAAGATATCTGATGCTCTGTGCAGACACCCTGCCAATCCTGGCCATACCAGAAACCCCACTTACTAAAAATAGTAAGTCAGCCAAAATGACCCGAACAAAGAGCAGACCTGATAAACTAAATCTCTAGAATGGAATCCCAACGCTGGCTCCCCAATCTGACCCCCTCTGAACACCCAATTAGCTTGCGAGGGTCGCCAAACCAAGCTAATCCCGAAGTCTAAAAAAATGGGGACATTACAGTCCTCCCTTCCCAAGATTGCTTGTCCTCAAGCAATCAGGAAAAACAAGCAATATCACAATCCACCTGGATCCCAAGGGTGGTCACAAGTAATGTCCCGATCCACACTAAACTCCCGTGGAGAAAGAACCAACATCAACCAAACACATACCACTGGAAACAACAGCTATAACCCAACTATAGATGCCGATACTGAAAACAACCCAATGAAGCTCAACCCATCTGCAATAATAACTCTGTCAAAATCTGAGTCCCTGTCGATCCAATACTCACACCCAACTGTACTAGGAAAACAACAGTGACCAAATATGCCTGGATCACTGTTATCAACTCTATCACCTGATAAACAGTCCTGAGTGTGTGGACACTGCAAGTAATCTAACTTGCAACTGCCAAACCCATCAGCAAATGATGGTGCTAATCCATTCCATAATGGATAGTAGGATATTGGAGCCAGCTTACCCCTGTGTGAGATCAAATCTCCCACCTGAGGGTCAAAAGAAAAATGATGAGCATACCCCACTGTGAAATGCTGGTCAGAAACCCCAATCTCCATCACTGACTCACCATTACCAAACTGGGAATTAGAAGATGGCTCCAATCTCTGACTCTGCATAGCTGTAGGCTGGGTAGGACCTTGCGCAATCCTCTCAACAAACCCAACCTCAAAATCTCTGTGGGGAAGCATAGTAGAAAGAGTCTCTACAATCTTCCCAACCAACCTTTGAATAGCACAAGAGCCTCAGATGAGGATACCCTCAGACACTCCATACGAGTCCTGATGTACATCTGCACTCACCAGCAAATACTCCATAAAAGATTTATTGTAGTAAAAATTATACGTGGAAGCCTCAACATACTCCCCCGCAATCCACAGATGATCCCTCTGAAAATGTGGCACAACCAACTGTACCACGCTATCAGCTATGTGAGAAAGATCAACCAGGGAACTCGACTCCACTAGTACTCCTACCTCATTCGTACAAAGTGCTCCCAAATCCTGAACATGTGTGTCTTCCCCAACATCATGTTCCTCGATACCAACCGTAGGAGCAAACTCACCACCAACCACCCCAATGTGCAAATGAACTAGGTCTGGGGCTCGTGTGGACCGCAAATGCTCCAACTCCATGGTCACCTCCTCTAACTGAATCTGTGACTCCTGAAGATTCCGTTGAGTGTCCTCCAAAGCCTTAGTAGCCGCTATGAGCTCTTGGGTAAGCTCACTCACCTCCTCCTCCCAATCCAACAGTGCCTCATAGGCTATACTCCCCCACTCAATTAGGTGATCTCGGTTAGCTACCATCTGTAAGTAATCCTGTCTCAACATCCTGATAGCTTCATGCAAAGCATGAATCTCAATCAATGAAAGGTAACCACCGCTGGACTCATCTGTCATAGGAGCACCCAAACTATTAACAGCCAAAAACTGACGAGCGGCATCAAAATGCTTAAGTGTAGAACTAATATCTCTCTCACCCACTCGCAACTGGCTGGTCACATGATCACTCTGCACAACAGGCCTCCTATGTACAACCTCAAATGAACTATCCACACTATGAGAGAAAGTTGTATCAAATGAACTCCCCTCAAGATCACCGTCACTCTGTGTACTTCCATCTAAGTACACCTCTACACTCTGAGTATAGGCATCAGACTCATCCTCATCTAAATCTAAAGAAGTTGCTACTGAAATTGACTCAAAACAATCCCCAGCTCCCCCATCGTCTACAACTAACTGAGAGTCCAGATCTTGAAAAAAATCCTCATGAGTCACTGACAAAGTAACTCCCTCCCCAGAAATGGAAGCCCTAGCTGTAACAAACTCCTACCACTCGGAAGCTTCCCTATCCTCATCTGTGGGTCCTGGTAACACAGAATCAAGGAACCCATCTCCACCAACCGACAATGCTGAATATACACCCAGAGTCAAATATAGAAAGCCAGAAATACTACAACACTCATCATCCTCACTCTCACTATCGGTGACAACAACAATGCTAGTGTGCACATCCTCTAACTGAATCTCCTCAACTAACTCTGGCCACGTACACAACTCAATGTCGACTTATGGATAGACTATACTGTAGCATGGAATTACATCTACCAAATCATCTACAACACTCCCATCCTAAGTGTCATCACTAGAAAGCTCCATGCTCACATCCTCAGCACAGGAAAAGACCATTGTCTCCTATATAGATCCCATACTACGACTGCCATCATAAATCTTTGAACTGTCAGAGCTCAAACTCTTCTCGCAGTTGTCACCCAACAACATACAGGGTGTGTCATCACCAATGCAACTCATAGCATCCTCAAAAGTGTCCTCAAATATGTCTATACTATCAACTCTCACACCACCTACTGGAATCTCATCTACGGACATGGGTCTCTGCACACATGACTCATCGTCAAGTTGTGCACCAATAATGCTGGAGCCCAAACTGAAATCAAGTAACCCCACTATAATACCCTGTTCACCAACTACACCACTGGGAGACTCCATACAATCCTCGGGCCTATCTGAGGAAGAAACTGCCTCCTGAACTGGAGAAACACTACTGTAGCTGACATAAACATCTCTAATGAAAATTCCCTCCGTGGAAGAATCTGAACACTCAGAGATGACCACAGCATCAGCTGCCTCTGTACCATCCATAGTGACTACTCCGGGGGCCTCAACCCAGTGATGCTCAACACTGCTGTCCTCTAGTGGCACTAAAACATCCACTGAATCTGGTGCAATAAATCTATCATTAGCACTGCGGATGGGAATAGCAGGTGTTGAACTAGATGAAGGTACATCAGCATCATGATCAACAGTTGGTGAAAACTCAAGCCTTCTCCCCTGCAAACTCGATGTCGGCCCTCTAAAGGCAGAGGTCAGATATCTCACTGCCTAGTCTACTGTAGTCGGATCCGACAACCTCTCTGCTAGTCACTGATGATGCAATCTCAATCTCTCGACACTTTCAACCAAAGCATCTAACTCTGTTCTTTTCCCTCTACTACTATGTCAACTCCCTGAACTCGATCTCCTGTATCTATCCATAGCTAGGAAATTGAAGTGCTGATCACTCTTATAATAATCTCATACAAATAATGTAACCAATTCCCACAGGATGGCAAGATCAGAGCTCTGATACCAATGTAAGAACCCCTTGTGGCTCTAAATTTGACAAAC
>MU227573.1:4790788-4803324 GCA_018584345.1 Thuja plicata
CTTGTGCTTTTAAATAACATTGAAATGTTATTTAATTTTTAACTTCATAACTTAGGAAATAACATTAATTCTTTTATCCTCCTTTCATAATGAGTATTAATAATACATGACCTTTAAATGGCCCCAAATTTAATATAAAGTTATAAATTTATAATTTAACTTTAATAATTAATTATCATTAATGGCCATTAAATATTAATATCTCTTAAAATACTCATTCTGTTTCCAAACCATCTAAACAGGAGGTCATGACTATCAACCATCATGTGACCAGGTGCCCTGCTAAAAATAGCCACTGCTAAAAATAGACTTACTATAAATAGTAAGTCCCTCAAACTGGAGATTCTCTGAAACTCGATCCTAAGATATCTGACGCTCTATGCAGACACCCTGCCAATCTTGGCCATACCAGAAACCCCACTTACTAAAAATAGTAATTCAGCCAAAATGACCCAAATGAAGAGTAGACCTGATAAACTGAATCTCTAGAATGGAATCCCAACACTGGCTCCCCAATCTGACCCCCTCTGAACACCCGATTAGCTTGCGAGGGTCGCCAAACCAAGCTAATCCCAAAGTCTAAAAAAATGGGGACATTACAGCCTTATCTACAAGTTGGGACATGAACCTCCTGATAGACTAGAGTCTCCCTTGTAGTGTCCTCATTTGACTGATATTGCGTGGAGGAGTCATTTCTAGAATAGCTTTTACTTTTGCCGGATCTACCTCGATTCCCTTGGCTAATACTATGAACCCTAGGAGTTTACCTGACTGAACCTCAAAGGCACATTTCTTTGGATTGAGTCTGAGTTCAAATTTTTCCATTCGATCCAATATTTTTCCTAAATCTACAATATGAGTACCCCTTTCTTTTGATTTAGCCAGTGTGTCATCGACATAGTCTTCCATGTTTTTGTGCATCATGTCATGGCATATGGTTGTCATAGCTCTTTGATATGTTGCTCCGACATTCTTTAGCCCGAATGGCATGACATTCCAGCAAAATGTGCCCCATGCACATGTGAATGTAGTTTTCTCTTGATCCTCAGGGGCTATCTTGATTTGATTATAACCTGAGAATCCATTCATTAAGGAATACATCTGGTAGCCGGCTGTAAGGTCTATAATCATGTCAATATTTGGTAGAGGGAAGTCATCCTTTAGACATGATTTTTTGAGGTCCTTGAAGTCTGTGCAGATCCTAATAGATTTATTAGTTTTAGAAATAGGGACCACATTGGAGATCCAAGCTGCATAGGAAATGACCCGAATGAATCCAAATTTTAACAAATTTTCTAATTCAACTTTCACTAGTAATGCAACATGAGGATGCATTTTTATTAGTTTTTGTTTCATGGGCTTGATCCCAGGAGCTATAGATAAGTGATGCATAATGAGATTGGGATCCAGTCTTGGCATATCAGTGTAGGACCAGGCAAAGTTGATCTTTTTCTCCTTCAGGAATTCTATGAATTATACCTTTTCTTCTTTCGATAGGGATTGTGCTAGATGGACTATCTGAGGATCTTCAATAGTGCCCAAGTTCACCGATTGTGTTGGTTCAATTAATACCAAAGATCTTTCTTGAAAGTGTTCAGGGAGGATATCAAGAGTCTCATCCTTTGGCACCTCTGAGAGGTTTTCACCATCAGATACATCATTTTTCTTTACTATTTTGGGATTTGATACTGCCACAGAGTGGTTTTCACCATTACTCCACTTTTTCTTTTTATTTTTTAATTTGTGACTAAGAAACTTGATATCCTCCTATGACATGTTCTTGCTCCTTACATTGGTGGAAGAAGGGTGAGGTTCACAAGCATTAAGGTAACAAGCCAGGGAATGGTCATTGGAAAATGTGAGCATAGGTGTAGGATTTGTTTCAGTCCAATCAATGAGGTTTGGAAGTACCAATTTTAGGGAGTTAGATTCTGAGAAGGAAAATATCGTGTTAGCATCAAAACTGTTAACTGACATGACATGGTTTGTTAAGTTAATATCTTCGATGTTTAGATCAATAAGAGTGAGACCATTGTTAAAAGGGTCATTGTCAATCATATATGGATCAAACTCTAGTGACTCATCAGTAGATAACTCATTGTCATCTCTTTGTAAAAGGAGGCTTCTTGCTTGTAGCCTATGAAATTCTTGTAGAGTTATGTATTCACCAGTGTCTTCATCTATGATTGGAGGAAGGAACTCTTCTTTTTCTTCAGGAGGATCAGTGTCATTGAAAGGGATGTTAGGTCACCTACTAGGAGCTGCAGGAGCTGAAGACATGTGAATCGTGTCTATCCCAATTTCTTCAGAAGCAATAGATAACCAATCATACTCATAGTCATGAGATTCTGTGACATCATCATTAGATCTATTCAAGTATTTAGCAATATTTATTTGATGGAGTCAGTTGGCTGCTTGTAAATCAAAGTGAGGTAGATCTAGGACATGTGTAATAGTGACCAATTGCCCCCAGTTAGGATGTAAATTTTGTGGTTGTGGTTCTTCTTGAGTGATAGTAGCTACGGTGTCACCTACCTCTTGAATGGGCGGTTGTCCTAGCAAAGGAACATGAAGATCTTGTGGTACCTCAAAACTAGGTACATAGCGTTCTCCTTAATATTAAGGATTCTCTACACCAATATGTAGCAATCTCTCATAAAGCCATGGGTCTAAGACTATTTCATTTGTTTTATCACTCTCTGCTTCAGAAGGCAGACTCTTCTTGGAAGTAGGTTTGTTAGTTTGAGTATTAAAGCCCAATCTTGTTTTATCTCTATTAAGGTGGAACTCCATGGGTATAGGTTCAATGATCCCTCATCCCGTGTCATTCAAAGGTCCTTTTCCTTTGTATCCCATTTGTTTGAGGAAATCATAGCCTTTTCCATACTGTTCTGGGGATATCTTTACATTTATGACCTCAGAGTCCATTGGTTCTCCTTTGTAAAGCCAATTTAAGACTGCCTGCTCTTCTGTGTTATCTGAAGAAGATTTGGATGCTTTTACCATACCAGTAGCCTTATGTACTTCTAGTCCCTGTACTACGAGAGGTGTGAATGTTGATGATGGTTTTCTATAGGATCTTGGTGATACTGGAAGCTTTGTTAGGGAGGGAGTCAGGTCCAACTTGTATTCTCCCATACCTATTTCTTGAAGTTTTAATGTTTTGCTAAAGCCCTTCATGACCATGTCTTTGGTAGTTTTAGGAGTAACTGTATCCATAGCTTCCTTTTTGTGTGGGATCATGCTACCTGCTTTAATATTATTGCAAGCGTAGTTGGCATCTGCAGGAATTGTCACCTCTATTCCATTATATGGGAACTTGATGCATTGATGATAAGTGGATGGTACAACTTGCATCTTGTGGATCCATGGTCTCCCTAGTAGAATGTTGTAGGCTAGTGGTAGATCTAGAACTTGACATATTACATCTCTTTTGATTGGTCCCACCCTGATGGGTAGACAAATGATACCTTAGGAGGTTCTTTCTTCCTCATCATATGCTTTGATGGTTATTTTATTTCTAGAGTCAATTGTTTTCTCTGAGAGGCCAAGCCTCCTGACAAGATCCAGTGTACAAATATTTAATATGGCACCTCCATTTATCAACACACATCTAACACGGGATTTATGAATAAGCACTTTGATATGGAGGGGTTGATTGTGTGGATGGGTTAATGACTTGTCATCTTCCTCAGAAAAGGAGAGGTAATGTGGTGCTGAGAGGTGATTGACCATCGCTTGCAATTTGTCTATATCTATATCCTTTGGAACATTAGCAGCATGTAGTGTTTTCTCTAGGATTTCTCTATGCAAAGTGGATATTTTGAGTAATTCAAAGATGGAAATTTTGGCAGCAGTTCTTTGCATTTGATCCACCAAGTCATATTTTGCTCTAGGAATAGTGACCACATGTTTTGTTCCTAGTTTAGGAATAGTGATAATAGGAACCTTGGGTATAGATGTTTGTTTTGGAGGTCTCTTTATTATAACCTGTGCTTGGCTCTGGGTTACAGCATTTGTGGAGGATGAGGCTCCTTTGATGGTGACCATGTTGACAGATTCATTTTTAATGTTGAGCATATTTATCACACTGTCATTTTTTGAATAAGTATAGTGTACCTCATTACCTTTCCCTTTGGATGTTTCTCCTTGATTTTAATTGGGGAATGGTTTATTAAATGTCATGTGATCTTCATTTGTAGTGTGTCTATCCACCTTGATCTTACCCCCTTCAATGAGGTCCTGGATGACGTGCTTGAGTTTGAGAAAATTATTTATCTTGTGTCCCTTGTTTTTGTGGAAGACACAGTAAGAGTTATCATCCCACCATCTAGGTTTGACCATTGGTTCCCAAGATTTAGAATCAAGAATCGTAAGGACCTTGTTATCCACCAATGTTTTTAAGACGGTCTCAAGAGGTTCTCCCAAAGGTGTGAATGTTCTTTGGGGTTTTGAATTCCATGTTCATCCTTTGTCATTATCATTGTTGTCTTTGGAAATGGGAGGTGTTATTTTAGCCTCCTTGCTTGCTTGCATACCATTGGTAAGATTGAATGCTTCGGTTTTGGAATTAATGTTGGAGGAATCAACTACTCCGTCATTGACAACATTTTTGTTTTGTTTCCACCATTTAGGCTTGGAGTTGGAGCTACTGCCTTTGTTTTCATTTTGAAGGGTGATCTCCCCCTTTTTGACCATTGCTTCTTCAATACGGAGAGCATTCTTAATCATCCAGTCGAAGCTAGAAAAATCTTGCATTTGGAGAGCATAGCTTAATTCAGGTATGAGATTATTAACAAAGATCTCCATCTTTTCTATTTTAGGGATAACTCTTGAATATCGTGCAAAGATCTTCCACCATCTTTGGAGGAAGTGTGTCTTTATTCCCCTATTTTCTGCTTGGTGTTACATAAATCCATCATGGTGATGTCATGCTGGATGTTGTAAGAGTAATGCTAAATGAACCATTGCATTAATTCCTCAAATTTTTTGACTTTAGGATTCAATTTTGAAAACCACTCCATGGCATTTCCTCTTAGACTTTCTAGAAATAGTCGCATGAGGTAAGTGGGTTCATGCATATACTCAATGCTAAGAGCACAAAATTCTCTCACATGGTCATGTGGATCGGTTTCCCTAGTGTACTTTTCATATTTTGGTCTTGCCACATTAGGAGGAAATAGAACCATTGTGATACTCTTATCGAAAGGAAATGGACAAATGGTGTCCAAAGAGTATTTTATTTTTGTTTTGTCCTTTTCTTGCTTGAGGTTTGTGAGCTTGGTTTGCATTTGATTGAGCTATTTAGTAAGGATGGATATGGGGTTTGATACCTCCTTTTCTTTGAGATCATTTAAATTGTAATCTTGGGGTAATTTGACACCCGTTAATGCTAAATGGAGGAAGTATTTTTCTTTGTCATCTTCGATTATCCGTTCTAATAGCTTGTGGAATCTTTTACTTTGTTTTAGCTTTTCATATTCATTTTCAGGGATTTCTTTATCACTATCTGACACAAATGGATTACATTCAAACCTGGGTCTTTCTTCTTCTTCTGTGCCTATAGATTGTGCTTGTTTGCCATCATCATAGCCCTCAAAGTATTTACTCCAATCGTTAGTGTTGTTACCCATTTGAGGGGAATCAAGATCAAATAGGGAATTGAGAGAAGTTTCTCCTTGAAAGTGTGATGTTTTAGGAGGTACTTTGGAATCTTTAGTTATGTACTTGTTGCATCTTGTGTTAACCATGAAGTTTGTTTCTCAGCTTTGTCAACATTTCCCAATAGTACTAGTAAGGATTCCAGATTGTTCAAGTGGGTGTGTCTAGGTAGAAGTCACTGTTTGTTTGTTTGGTGGATGTAAATGATTCCAATGTTAGAGGGTTAGAGTTCCCTGATAGTGAGATGGGAACCAAGTTGTTGATAGAGAATGGATAGACCACACGTATTGAACTAATCGTGAAAGACTGACTGAGCATGCAAGGTACACATTTCGAAAGTGTTTTTGAAAATAACAATAGGTTGACCAGAAGAGACAACAGGGACCAGCTAAAGAGAAAAGAGGGTACCTAAAACAACTGAGATGTTCTAGAAAAGACTGCTAAAAATGCCCACTACCCAGGATGGGAGCTCCCAGATACGAGCTTCTGATGACACCAGATACGATCCTAAAACCTGGATGCGATCCTAGAAAACCAGATATGACTTGTTGCTTGACCAAATGCGATCTAATGCACCAGATACAATCCTAAATACAGGATGTGACTTAGGAAATCCTGGATGCGATTTTATGATGGACTTGTCAGTTTTAGTCTATTTTGAAAAATGTGCATTTTGAGGAATGTGAATCTGTTTGTCTTCAAATTGTATCAAGAGGTATTTGTTGGGTGTGAAAAACACTTGTGCTCTAGGGCATGAAATTTATTAATTTTTTTGCGAGGAGCTTTATCTTTTTAATGATCTTTCTGACACGTCAAACAATTTTTCTTTGTTAAAAGGGATGAATCAATACACACATCTTTTCCTATTCTTTATGTGGAGGATGAAAATTGTTTGCTCATTGACTTAGGCACACACTCAAATGCTAATAAGAATACAGCCATCACCAAGCACACAATGGCTCCAGTCATGATGCTATATTAGCCAACTCCAAATGAAAGTGAGGGCACGATATGACGAGTGTCTTGGGGCAATTACTTTTTGCCTTGCACAAAGATTATCACCCTTTTGGGGATGAATCAGGAATTCTTTCAATTGAATGTGTTGTAGATTATTGGGCAATCCGTTTGAAACTATCCCCCATAGAATTGCACAAGGAAAAATTGAGGCGTATAGCCCTATGAGTACCGGAATATATATAGTCTCGCAAGCAAGATTGAAGTGGCTCTACTATATATATACCCTGATATGTTTAAGGAATGATGTCAAAATTCCAAGAAAAAAACCAGTTCTGTCTTCCGAGGCTTTGGCCTAGAAGGAAGCAACTATTTATAGTGAGTTGGAAGGGTCGGCGTAAGACGTGTCCTCACTTGGGTCATTCCCAGGAGATTGTTTCCTCAACCGGTAGGCCCTCTACTGTTAAAAGAATGGTAACCAGGATTGGTGAGCTTAGGAGTTCTAGATTTCTGATTCTTCAAAAGAAGAAGAGTATACTCTCCTATTCCATGCCGTTTTCTCCTCAAACACTCAAAATAATGTTCTTTCCCTCAAGCTATGTTGAGCTTGATTTAAGTGTTCCTATTTTAATGAAAATAGGATGCTTGAAAGGGAATTTTGCCTTGTTCAATTAACCACAAATATTTAGTGAGTTTTTTTTGTTCAATTACTGATTGCCAAAAGAATTATACAATGTGTTTGTTCATTAAGCCCACATATTTAGAGATTTGTGTTTGTTCAATTACTTTTTCAAAATGAATTAAATATTTTTGTTTGTGGTTTAGTTACTCCCAATTTTGTCATAAATGATAAGACAACATTTGATTTTCTGATTCTCCTCAAGAGGAAAAGAGCATAATATCTAGTTGTTTATCAAGTGGAAAAAATGGTCTTAAGTTGTGAAAACACGGAAATAAAAGTCAAGACGGAAGGGATTTGATTAACCTACGAAAACCACATTAGTATTTTGCTAATCCAACTCCATGAAACCTATCAAAAGGTACCTGAAAACAATTGTTAGGCTGCAAAACACAGAAAGCACAATTTGTTAAACTTGTTAGGATTAGATAAATCAAATGGGCAAGCTTCAAAACCAGATGCGATCCTAAACTCTTACCAAATGCGATGTAGTATCCGGGATGCGATCCTACTCTCTAGATACGAGCCCTTGCTAACAAAATTTGATTGAAAACCAGATACATTCTGGGAAATCCTAGATGCGATCCAGAAATTATGCAGTGCGATGGCGTATCTAGGATGCGAGCCTGCAATATTATTTGTGATTCTGTGTCTGATTCCTGAGTCTGCTAATTGCCAAAAAAGTGTTAGAAAATGAGGTTAAAATAAAATTTGAGCCCTATGGTGGGCACCAGAAATGTGTGTGTGTATTTGGGTACCTAATGAAAAAGACACAAACACTCAATAGGTCATTGAATTATTTCAAATGGTTAGTTAAAACATTAAAAACCACTAATATCACCCTATTGCCTTCTAACTAGAAAGAGTGTGATTAGTTGCATATTTAGCCCTCAGAATATGCTATAAATCAGTGACCAATACTATTCTAGCATGAAGGATTTGATTCAAATTTGAGCTAAAAATGTGAAAAAGCATGCAATCTAGCTTTAAAAGGTGAAATGGAAACAATGAACTAGCATGATATAATAGATGAAATATGAATCTAGGATGAATCTAACAACATAACAATGTATTTTTGATCTAAGGTGAAGGCTTATTTGCTCTCAAAATAGGCTTCTATTTATAGAAGAATGGGAGAGAGAGAGAGAGGGGGGGGGATAAGGTTCATTTATGAATTAGGAGACTCATAAATGAATATGTAAGAGCCATTAATGCCCAAGGCATTAATAAGGCATGGGAGAGACATAGGCTTAAGGTCTTCATATTAATGAAGGCATTAATGAAGGCCTTAAAGAGATAAGGGAGGATGTAAGAGAGTGGCTTAAGAAAATGGACTTTAAGAAATTTCATCTTGAGAAAGTGGACTTTCTCAAGTGGGTCGAGTTGCTAAGCATTCCTTAATGGAATGTGACAACATTAGGAGGTGGGTTAGAGTAGAATTCAGGATTAGGATTAGATTAGCATGGGCGAATGGGTTAAGAAGGGTTAGAACCCAGGGTAGAAGTGGTTGAGATGGTTAGGTTGGGATTTAGGGGAACATTAATAAATGAAATAAACTTATTTAATTCATTTAGAAATATAGGAATTAATTATTTAAACAATGAAATTTCTTTTTAATAATTAGGGGACTATAGCCATTTTAATTAAATTAAATAGGCTAGGGGAATGGGTTATTTTTCAAGTGGGTATTTTGATTTAGGGATTTATTTAATTCCTTTATAATTAAATACTATAGCCATATTTGATTTTTTATTTGATTTGATTGGTTGAAATTGATCTGAATTATATGGCTATAATAGCTAATATAAATCAGTGATAAAAATCACCTAGGACATTAAATTGATTTAAAGAATTATGCCAAGTAGTAACAGGTTCATTTGGATGTAATCGAGGGTATGATCACACTTAGGGAAAATAGGGTCCATAGGTGGAACAGACCAAATTCAGGTGGTTACAAAAGTTATGGTCATATTGCTGCCAACTATATGAGAAAATGGACCAGAAGGTCAAGAGGTTGGACCAATCTAGGTATGGCATGTTTACATTGTCATAAGGTTGGACATGTGATAAAATATTGCAAAGACTGACTGACAGACACAGATAAACATCCCAATAGAAATACCATTAATGACATCAAAAGAATGAGAAACAAGATGTAGGTAAAAGCCAAAAATAATGAAGGTGCTGGAACAAGCAATGCAAATGATGACACACCATCCACTGGATCCGGTGACATCACTACATCTAACTAGATTGCACAAGTAAGTATGGAAATGCATTATGAAAAGTTTTACTATACATAAGTTCCATTATACATAGTTCATATTGTAATATAGGCATGAATAAAGATGCAATATATTGCTACTTGTTAATCTATTGAAAAGCAACCATCGGTTATTGGGCATAATATGCATCAGTGAACACACACAGAAAAGTTATCAAGACTTACTAGAATGTATCAGTCATTACACAAGCTAAGTGTAAACTGACGGATATCGGTGAATATTGAATCACAAAATCTATCTTCGCAACCTCACCGACAATCATCAGTGAAGTCTCCAAAACCGCTAGCTACCCCAACGCTTTGTACAAACACTGGAGATGTTATGAATGTCTTTACCGACAAAATTAGTCTTCATAAACTGACAAGTTGGTAAACATTAATGACAACTTAGGGCACAAAAAGGTATAAAATCTTGATGGGTAAGCTCATTTTTGCACCCGCAATTTTTGAGCAGAGCAGAGCAGACCAGAGCGATTTGAGAGCAAATTGGAAAGTGACCCAACAGAAGTCAAACACGATGGAATTGAATTCTAGGGTAGAGAAAATCAAGGTTGAAAAGAAGAAACCCTTCAAGCTTGTTAACAGAGGAGCATGTGCTGAACCTAAGTATAAGTTACACCCTGAAATAGCTTTCCAACCTGACGATTCTGGAGCATTCTCCAGAATCCCACCTAGGGTTTTGTTAGTAGAGGACATAATGTCCTACATTCACTGTAAGATCTCAAAGATAGGAGATCTAGACCTTGATAATGCCTATAGGGCACTATGTGATGATGTTAGAAATCTCAAAGAAGAGCATAAACACTTGGAAGTAAAGGAAATCACAAATGTACTACATTTTCCCAAGGTTTTTAAAATAGAATGGATTAAAATTGTTCTTAGCAGAGTTCATGAAAACACTCTATGGATAAACAAACCAAAGGATATAATAAAGGATGTTATACATGTCGTGACTGGTTATCAAACAACCGACAAACCATAGGCTCACAAACATCCATCTCTAGTAGAAGTTGAAAGACTAACCCGTGCAAAATCAGATAAAATAGCACTAAAGGTCAACACCATTACCGATGCAAAGCTGAAGTTTGGAGCATGTGTTGTTGGATACAAGATTTTCCAAGAAAGAAAAATGAATAGCATATCTAGCACTGCCATGACCACAGCATATAAGATCATCAAACAAGGGAAGAAGATGGATCTGGTAGAGATCCTATTACATCAATTTGAGGAGAATATGTGCACAATAAGGTCCTCAAGGAAAACACATGTAAGTTTGGTTCCCTTGTAATGTGTATATTCTTTTACTTTGAAGAATACTTTCCTTCCATAGGAAAAGTTGCATGGGACACAAGTAGACCGATTACCATTCAGATAAGTGAATTCATAGAATCACTAGGTATAGACTTTGACAATATAATGCATGAATATTTTAAAACCATTAAGGAAATGATACAAGAAAGAACTAGAATTTCTGAGAGTCTGATAGAGGAACACTGAGAAGAGATATGTTTTATGGTGGATACAGACTTCACCTACATACAAGTTGTAGTTCCAAGGAAATCATGGCTTACAAAGTTGAATTATGAAATCAAAATAGGATTAGCAACTGAATGCATTCAAGCATTGTAAAATGAACCTATTGACAACAAACAACTGAGATTTGGTACCTATGAGGAAGCCAAACTAAAGATTAAATCAAATCTTGCTATCAAGAAGGATGTAAAATAGTAAAAAAGAATGGTAAAGAATATGAAAAAGAACTTGAAAATATTTTCTGATGGAGAAGAAGATGAAGAAGGTAAGGAGGAACAACAAAGTAAGGAGGAAAACACTGAGGATCAGCTTCCCATCGGTAATATAGTAGAGACAAATGAACTAGAGGAAGAGAATTCTGATTCACCACCTCCTCCTCCTCCTAAAAAGTCTAGAACAAGAAGCCAAACAACACAGGACGCTATTCCTTCTCCCATGGTAAAAGGGAAGGTGTACAAGAGGAAACCTGCACCTCAAAAGGCAAAACAACCAGCTAGGGCACCTGCCAAGAGGAGGAAATATGTTCAGAATGATGAGGAATTAGAAGATTCAGCTATAGATGAACTTGACACTGTCAAACAAGCAAAGGAAACAACAAAAGTTTCATCACCCACATAGGACATTGATGAAATATGTAAGTATATTGCCGAAGCTACATCTATCAGTCATCCTAAGATAAGAAAATGGTTAAGATGGGACACTAAAGAACAAAATAAGATAGAAGATGCACTAATTGCTAAAATGTGAAAACATTATTATGTCCCACTGCGATTCACAAGTGATGTGCCCCAAGAGATATTAGATAAAATACCTTCTAGATTTACTTTTGCACTCCATGAGGAGAAGAGGGTAAGAGAAAGAGTACTGGTCTCTCTTTTACTTCCTGAATCAACAAAAGAAGAAATCAATGAAGTCATGGATAAATATGCATAGAGCTTCTCACCCAAGTTGAGAACTTATAAATTTCTAAAAGAACAACTTATAGAGCTAGAAGCAGACACTCATAAAATATGGAGTGATATACTAAATCCTGATGAGGAAAGCAGTCCTGAAAAGGAACCTATCAACAAAACAGGTAACTGATGAAGGGTGCTCCCCTTAATGCCACAAACACATAACAAAAATAGAGAAACAACAAAAATTTGCAAGAACAGAAAATGGGCTTCTTATTATCTCCACAAATGTGGAATTACAAACTTTCAGAATTACAATATGCAAAGCCACATGGGCATTTCACTTACAATATTCTGTAGGAAAAAGCCTCGAATTAATCCTCCGATCCCCCAGAACTGCCCCGCACTGCCTAAAACAACACTACGGGCCTTCTTTATATAGGCAATTTCCACCGCTCGAGAAGGTTCCAGAAATTTAGCCCTTAGGGCCGACCAAACTTAGAATTATTTTATTTTTCAATTTAGTACATCA
>MU227573.1:4812911-4833814 GCA_018584345.1 Thuja plicata
ATATATATATATATATCTTACTTCATTTGGTTGGCTCTCAATTACAATACAAAAAAAAAAAAAAACCTTATATAGAAAGTAAATTTATTTTAGTGCTCTTGTATTACCAAAGTATAGGTAATTCACAATACCAATCCAACTTAGCATGCTTGGATTCCATGTCATGCTCCCTCGATCGTCGCAACTATTCAACTACTCTGTTACATTGTTCTATTGTCTTTGCATGTCTTCAAAACACTCTAACTCACCGTAATCATCACCAAAAAAAAATTGATCTTAACTGTAGGTCATACATACCCCATACTATCTTCCTCTAAGTTTTCTAGTCATAAAACATTGTACATGATCTTTGCTGTCCAAAATAGTGTTTTTATACTCTATACTTGTGTTTCTATACTTAGTCGATTTCATAATTGTATCTCCAAAACTGTACTTAACTTGATTATACTGTCAAATGTGTTTCCATATATGACAACCAGTAAGTGTCTCATATCTCACTAAAAACATTACTTGCCAACAAGGATATCAAGGTTAGTGAATAGGTATGGGAAAAGATGAGACATGTCATAGGGATCAAGTATAATGGGAATTAGAATCTTGAAATCACTAAATGGGGCCTAATAGGTCCTAAAGCATCAAATTATGTGTGCTCAATTTTGAGGACTATACAAGAACGTTAGAAACATTTTATCCTAGGGTACATAATGTTAGAAATGTTCTTTACCTAGGAAACTATTCCCAAATTTGGGCTAGGTGCTAGGAAAATAGGGTAGATGTGGGGTCTTCAGTTACAACTCAATCCAGGGTTGGGACAGATCATGAATGTGAAAAATAGTGATAATGGGCCTAGGTTAGGAAATGAATTATAGGATTAGAGGAAAAATATAGGAGCCCATTTGTAAATAAGGGCTAACTTTGATTTTAACTAATATCGAAATGAAAGAAAGACCCATACTTGAATTTGAGTGTCCATTTAAGTGCCATATGAGGTCCAACTATAGAAAACACACTAACGTCGGCATAAAATACAATTTAAATTGTACATTAATTAGGTGTTGAAAATTTAGGATGGTACAATAACTTTAATTTCTATTTCCAGACTAATAACAAGATTAGCAAGATGTGATTCTTCTTTAATTGCTAAAAATAAGCATTGATCGTCTTCTTCATAGTTAGATTAATCATCAGAAATGCTAGCCTATTCTCTAACATAATCAGATTTCTATTGAAATTACATTTTATTTCCTTCTTTTGTTATGCAATACAGTCAAGACACCTTGAAGCATAATAACCTTTTTTTTTTTATAGTGAAAACATTTGAAAGGTAATTTACCGGTGTATATCATGGTTTTGTTCTTCTTAAAAAATTTTCCTCGATCTCATCAAAATATTCTAAATGTTAGATTCCTCTTCCTTGGTAACTTTTGTATCCTTGGAAACACTTTCTATTCTTGTGCCAGTAGTACCAAATCCCTTAATTTCAAAAGTAAGGAAAGAACCATCCATTTATTCTCTATAATACTTATTCAAATTCTTATTTTCCTCAATAGCACAAATTTTAAAGTTATAAGTTATTTGTGTATTTACATTGATATGATTATAGTTACAATATAATTGTAACTATTATTTAGTTACTCAACTGCCAAATATATATGTATTATCATTTGTATAATAGTTGTATATAAACTACATATCACTTGTATAAATCTTGATATCATATGAATAAATCGATTAAGCATTGTATTCTCATATTTTGTATGAGATCATGTTTAATATTACATGCCTAAGTTTAATGCTTGAGGGTGGCATAATAAAGAATGAGTTTTTTCATGGAGAGTTGAAGTATGCGGTGATGAAATTGATCCATTATTCTACATTGTGAATATAGTCATGCACAATGAAGATAATCCTTCTTCTAAAGTATGCGGTGAACATTCTCCTATTCACTGCAATTCCCTCTTTCTTGTTTTGTGCATTCTCCATTTTCCCCTTGTTCCTTGTTCAATATTTTGTTAACAATTGGAGCAATTGATATCTATTGGAGTGATAGAATCCATAGTGGCGAGATCATATGATAAAGAATGTGCTTGTTATTTTTTTCTTTCTTGTTGATATCAAACAAGCTGGTGAAGAACCTAGGGCATAATTTATAAATTGGAGATGCAGAAAAAAAAGGGTATTGCAAGTGTTATAATTGTTTGATAATAAAATATATGTTATTTTGTAATAATTGATAACGCAAGTACTCTCCATTTTTTCTATAATTCATGGGGTTAACCCGTCAAGAATTTTTTGGTTAGCTCATCAACAAATTTTTTGGTTGACTCATCAACCATTTCCCTAGGTTGACTCATCATATATTTCCCTAGGTTGACCCATCAAGAAAGTTGTACCTGGTTAGGGTTTTTTAAAAAGAAAAATGGTTTTAGGTTATGACTTGTTAGAGTGAAGATGTATTAGAGCATTTACAATGGTATTGACCTATAAGGGATTTCTGGTTGCAATCAATTGAAATTACTGGATAATAATATTGGACTCTCTATTTGGTGGACGTAGCCCAGGATTAGTTGAACCACATTAAATTTGTGTCTTCTTATTCTACTTATGTGTGCTTTAATTATTTTCATTATTCGATATATTTAAATGTAACTTGTTGGTTATTTTTCTAGTCCTAGTATTTTCCCTAAAAATTTTGATGTCCTTGTGACTAAGAGTTGCACAAATTCTAAAAGTATGTCCAAAATTGCAAAATCCCTAAGAAAATTCCATGTTCTTAGGTCAAAAACTAGAGAAATGGTAGAAAACCCTATGTCTTAAGTTTCATTATATGCAAAAATGTCAAAAGCCCTAGAAATGTTAATTAGGTTTATATTTTTGAGTTACCTTTTTGGAAGCTTAAGTCATATAATAAGTCATGTACCTTTTAATATTAGTCGCCTAGTCTCTTAATATAAACAAATATTCCATTTTAGTATGAGACTTAGCGATTTTCCTTAGTCGGGTTGTCTCTGAGAGAAAAGAATATTCCTTTAAAAGTCAAGAGACTTAGTGATTTATTTTAGTCACGAAGTCTCCAAGTAATATTTACCTTTTAAATATTTTATGGTGACATGGAGACAAAGGCTTTGGTCATGGACCTCACGGTGTCGCATAACAAATCATGGGTTAAGGCAAAGTGTCTAGCAACTTGGATTTTCCATAGTCGCACAGTCTCCAGAACAGATCAGGTTAATGATAAGTTAGAAAAAAATGAGTCGCGAGGTCTCCAGATATGATTTGGATTGTTAGTTAAGGCAAAGTGTCTGGTGACTTGGATTTTCCATAGTCACGCAGTCTTTAAAATAGATTGGGTTAATGATAAGTTAGAAAAAAATGAATCACGAGGTCTCCAGATATGAAGTGAGTTAAGTTAAAGGATCAGAGACTTAGCGACAACTACAGCATTAAAATGAGATCAATGGCAGTCATGGAGTCACTGATAAAGATTTGATAAGTGAATGCTTATTTAGTGACCTGGAGACAAGCAATAAAGATCAGACACATGTTACAAATGTATAATATTGAAGCTTCAGTCACGTGGTCTCCAAATGAAGAAATTATATCTCGCGATTAAGAGACTAGGGTACAAATTTTACTTTGGTCACTAGGTTCCATATCTTTTAGGGTTCTTATAATATAATCAGTGACTTGGAGGTACTGTTGGATGCTTAAGGAATAAGATTGAAGCTTCAGTCGCATGGTCTCCTGATGAAAAGGCTAAGTAAAATTTATTATGGAGACTTAGAGACTAAGAAAATAAATGTCATATTAAACTTTAGTCACCAAGCCTCTAGGAGAAATATTAAAATATTTTTTTTCCAACGAGTAAGAAACTAAGGCTTTGGTTGTGAGGTGTCTTAATAAACTCTGAGTTAAGAAATTCTTTCAGTGACTTGGATTCCTTAAGTCATGAGGTCGCTAAAAGTGAACCATAGTTAAATTAAAATGAAGAAAAGCTCATTGTCATCAGGTCTCAGAAAGAAACTAAGGTTAGGAGATTTGTTGAATGATAAGGAGACAATGCATAGTCACATAGTCACCAGATAAAGAAAATGACAGTTAAAGCATAAAAAGAGTAAAGGTAGTTGCTGACATGACATTGCTGAAATCATCGGCCAATAGGAATGTAGAGAATTAATGACTACATGGGAAAAGTAGTTGAGATGTCTAAAAAGGAGCCAATTATATCAGAGATGATTTTGTTCAAATTTGAAAGGGTTTTTACTATGAATGCACTCATTTGAATTTGATTTCCTTTCACACTCAGAGGCTATGGCTAAGAATTGGATTAATGACACAATATACAAACTTGAAGGCAGAAGTGACTGATTTTTCAATAATGAGTTGTGTACCTTGTATAATTTTTCCATAAAAGGATGATATCATTGCTTATTTTTGTTTACCTTGCATTCAGAATTCTAGAGCGAAAGAATTTGCTAAGTTTTCTATTTCCAAAAGAGAAGTGTTAATTTCAAGAGGTGAATTTAGTGAAGTTGGTTGAATTCAAAGTGATTTTTGTAGGATTTCAATGCTTTTGAATTGTCTTCTATGCATTCTAGAGGAGTAGGGTTTCTGAGAACATATTTGTTTCAATATCGGTGAAAAGAAGTGGCAGAATAGAATAGAACATAATTGAGTAAAATGAGTAGAGCGGTCAGCGTAGCTTCCACCAGTGGGAGAAATGATGATATTGATGAGGATGCTAAAGGAAAGAGAAACTTTTCTGATGAGTTCTTGAAGCTGCTGCCTCATTCCACTCAAAAAAAGAAGGTGAATGTAGATATTCTATCAGATGAGTATGCAGACATAAGGGATGCGAAAACTCTAGGGTCCACAAGTTTTTCTCTTTTCAATTACTTTTACAAAACCTATGATAATGCTATGCCTATTTCAAACCCTTGGACTTGTGGATTGGCTAGGTTGTTAGTCCTTGATGTATTTATAGATCTAGACCTATTCCTAGGACTATCACATCAATATGACCCATTAACAAAAACAATTAGAAAGAATGATGGCACTGTGTTGTTAGCCTTAAATAGAAATTCTTTCATGCAAGCTTTTGGCTTATACATCACAATGTCCACTAAGATTAACCTCCCTAGACAAGAGGAAAGGTATATGCTATAGTATGGAGTTATTAGGACTCAATTGAAGAGGCACATCCTTAGTGAGGTCAGAGACCATATTGCCCCTATACCAGGAACTGCACCTTACTGCTACAAGGATTTAAATTTCTATATAAAATACATTGCATATGCCCTACATAGAGTGCTAGGCAAGGATGGAGGAGCTACGAGAATAGGTTCTATGATTCTCATGATGGTCTTAGACCTACAGGATGTACACTATAGTACCATCTATGACTACATTAAGTATATCATTAATAGGATGCATGACGGGTTTGTTGCCATTCAAAAGAAGGAGAAGGAGCCTAAATTCCTGTATTATTCAATCCTGATGCATCTATTGGTGCATTTCAATTATATTATTATGGATTTTCCAAATTTGAACCCTTAGTGATTATATTACAACCAGCCCAACCCTATCCAGTTTTGGAATAAAATTTGGAATTTCACTGCCAAATACTGTGACTTTTGTAGATTTGAGAATTGGGTAGTTTACCCATTGATGCAAAGTTTAGGAGTGAACAAATCTAGGCTCCTAGTGAAGGTGTTACAACTACTACGACCCTATCAGTATGTAGACAAATGGGAGGGAGACCATAACTGGGGTGACTTCTATTTGGAGAGCAATTTTACAATGATTAGAGTCTATGGATATTCTCATCCCCCTCATATTTTACCATACCATGTACCAACTAGAATTTCTACAATGGAATTCATTTGGCAGCTTTTTTTAACTGATAATGAACACCTTGCACCTCATAGGAAGGGGACATTTACCCCTAGACAATTCAAGATATATCAATTCACAATTGGAAAGAAGGCCATTGACTTAGTGTGAAACTAGCTGAATGATTACAAGATGGGTGTTGCCTTGTATAGGTATATTGATACAGAAGGTCTCATTGCAAGATCTAAGAAACTTCTTGCTCCCACCATTCCTAACACTTATCTACATGGTGTATGTGTGGAGGAAGATGCTACAAGAAATATTATTGATGAAGGAGAGATGAAGCTGGGAAGAGACAAAATCCAAGAACTATTGGATTTGGAAAGATAAGTGTAGGTTAACCTATAATGGCAGTCACTTCATCTCAATGCAAACATTTGATGCTATCCTGAACATAATCAGACAAAGGTGCCAATGTTCATATAAAGACAAAAAATAAGAAAGCTGCTATAATTGACTTTTTGAGGAATAAAAGAATGTTTGAGGATCTAACACACAGTTTCTTGGAGAACACATAGGTCGGTTGTCATTAAAGAATATCAGAAACTATCCTAGGAGTACACAAACCAAAGGTTTCAAAGATCACATGAAGACAAGGAGCAGATCAGATTTTATCCTCTACTTTTTTCTTTCCACCGCTTGGGTCACTCTTCTTTTTTGTTTTTTTTTCTACAAATTTAGGGTTAGGTTTCTTAAACCATCCGAAGCTTGTTGCATCCTTATCTTAAGGATTCCAAGATGGTTTATACCTATAAATAGATCAAATGTAATAGTTTTAAAATGATGAAATATAATTGTAAGGCAAGCTTCTAAATTTCAGTCTGTGTTTTTGAGCTTTTAGCCTTTATATGTACTGAAGTAGAAATTTATGAATAAAATAGAGTGCAACCTTATTCTATATTGGTGTTGTGTCTTTTATTATTGTGTGTACTCTTTTATGTTTAATTTGTAAGGCATGTTAAACATATTAGCTATAAGGTAGCTATCTACTTATTTGCAAGTTTCTTCTAAGGGGAGAATTAAACTTTTTGAGTAGTTTCAGAGAGTACAATAGTGATTAAGGATTTGATACAACATTGTGGGAGTGATAGGGTAATTTGTAAGGAACTTTACCTGAGTTGTATGTAGGTTGTAAGGCATCCTATAGTATTTTTATTTATTTATCTCTGTAGATTTATATCTTTTGACTCTATAGCCCAAGGATAGGCACTGGTCTAGAACCTGTTAAGTGATCCATCATCATCCAGATATTTAAAACAATTCAAAATCAATTACATTCACATAAAGAGTATCTATTTTAAATCAATTGTACTCACAAAGTTTACAATTTTAGTTTGTTGATTTCTTAAAGAGAAAATCAAATAGGTTACTCCTCCTAAATTCATAAGAATTATAAAAGGAAAGAAGGATGAAATTCCTTGTCATGTTGTTGTCTATCATTATCAAGATAATGATTTGGATTGATAAACTTTTCCTCAGAGTAATCATAGTTATCTGCATTGTTATCTATTTATCCATATAAGAACAAATCATACAACACATAAGTAAAAATCCACTCTAAAGATACTGTCAAGTTAGTAATTAGTCATAGGTAAAACCGGCTTGAGTCAGTGGATCTCAAAAAAGAAGGAGGTGATAATAGGTGTCCCCAGTGTTATCAAAGTACCTCATCAATTAGAGTTTTCTCTTGCTTGAGTCAGATTTTTAAGGCATTGGGAGTCATATAGTTAATCAATTATTCAAGCATTTTAGAGGCCCTACAAGAAAAAACCCTAACATAACTATTAGATTTATGTCTTGTAATCCTAAAAAGTTATATTAGTGTGGGTTGTTTTTCAGTTATCCGCTGTAAGAAGGTCTCATGGTTGAGTGGAAATATCACGCTTGAGTGGGAGTCTCACAATTGAGTGGGAGTAATGGTAGATGAGGGTAAGATAAATATTGGGAAGCTTAATGGGAAGAACTTTTAGCTATGGAAAATTTAGATGGAGGACTATCTCTATGAGAAGGATTTATGGAGGCCAATGTGAGGAAAATCCAAGAAAATGAACAGAATGTCTTATGAGGTTTGAGATATTTTGGATAGGAAGGCACTTGGTAGTATTAATATATTCCTAACACAGTTGGTGGCATTTAATATTACAAAAGCAAAGACAACTGAAGATTTTATGGAAACTCTAGAAAAATTATATGAAAAGCCTTCTTCTTGGAGTAAGGTATTTCTTATGAAGAGTTTATTTAATATGAAGATGGTAGAAGGTGAATCTATTACAGATCATTTAAATGAGTTTAGTATAGTTACCAATTAATTATCTTATTTTAATGTCAATTTTGATGAATAAATTAGGGCACTTTTGATTTTGCGTTCTTTTCCTGGAAGCTAGAATAGCTTGGTAATGACTTTTAGTAACTCTATTTCTGGTTCAAATATCCTAAAATTTGATGATGTTGTTGGTGTTATTCTGAGTGAGGAAATTCATTATAAAATCTCAGGTGGATCCACATCAAGTTGTTTGTTGAATGCAAAAAGTAGAGGCAAACCAAGAGATAGAGGAAATTTTTTTTGAAATCATAGGAAATCATTAGGAAAATCAAAGGGCACAAGGTCTCAATAAAGAGGACCAAATGATTGTTGGTACTGTGGGAAACTAGGTCATAAGAAGAAAGATTGTTGGTCTTGGAAGAATAGAGAAGGAGACACACAAGAAGGAAATAAGGAGGAAAATGTGGTAAGTAATAAATATGAAGAGGATGTTTTTCTTCTTTCCCTAAAAAATGCTGATGATTCATGGGTTTTAGATTCAGGGGCCACATTTCATGCTAATCCCTATAGGAGTTATTTTCTTGATTATATCCAAGGGGATTTTGGGAAAGTTTATTTGGGAGATAATGAACCTTGTCATATAGTTGAAAAGGGAAGAACTAAGGTGAGGTTGAAGAATGAAAATCATTGGCTACTACAAGAGGTAAGGCACGTTCCAAGGCTGAGTAGGAACTTAATTTCAGTAGGGCAGCTAGGTGATGAAGGTTGCACAATTACTTTTAATGATAAAAATTGGAAGGTTTCAAAAGGATCCTCAGTAGTAGTAAAAGGTGTGAAAGTAGGCACTTTATATCTTTGTACAAGTCATATTGTTCCTTCTACTTTAATTGTTATAGATAAAAGTCAATGTTCAGGAACAGTTGCTGTAATTGAGCGGGTAGAACATGAAATAGCCACTGTGGATTTTGAAACAACACTATGATACAACAGAATTGGGCACATGAGTGAAAAAGGTATGAAATTTCTTAATTCAAATAAAGTCTTACCATGTCTAAAATGTGTAAATATAGATTTTTGTGAAAGTTGTGTGTATGGAATAAAAAAAAGAGTTAGTTTTCTGAAGGGTAGGAAGGAAAAGAAAGATGATAATTTGGAAGTTGTCCATACAGATGTATGGGGACAAGCTCAGGTATTTTACTTTGGTGGCTCTTTGTACTATGTTACATTCATTGATGATGCAACTAGGAAATTATGGATTTATTTCCTCAAGCAAAAATTTGATGTATTTGAAACTTTTAAAAAATGGAAAAGATTGATTGAGAATGAGTCGGGTAAAAGACTAAAACATCTCAATATAATAATGATGGTGAGTATAGAAGAAAAGAATTTGAATATTATTGTTCTTCTAATTGTATCCATAGGTAGAAAATAGTTCCAAGGAATCCATAAGAAAATTGAGTGGTTGAACGCATGAATAGGACAATAATGGAGTGTGCAAGGACTATGAGGTTTCATGTTGGGATTCCCTTAAAAAGTGGGCAGAGGCTATAAATGCTGATATTTATTTAATTAATAGAGGTTCCTCTAATCCTTTGGGTTGTGGTATTCCAGGGCAAGCATGGACATATAAGAACGTGAGTTATTCTTTTCTCAAAACCTTTGTTTGTGAAGAATTTTCTCATACAGATTATGAAAACAGAACCAAGATGCAAGAAAAATCAAAGAAATGTGTATTTGTTGCATATGAAATTAATGAGTTAGTTAAAATACTTTGGGATTTTGAGAATCATAAAATTGTGAGAAGAAGGGATGTCATATTCAATGAAAAAGTGTTGTACAAAGATCAGTTGAGGCAACATGAGAAGAAAGAAAATGATTATGTACTGCTAGATGATACTCCTAAAGATGATGTTCCAATGGTTCCTCATGATCCACAACATCAACAACAACAACAAAAACAACAACAAAAACAACAACAACAACAACAACAACAACAAATACCACCAACTCTAGTGAATATTAGATGATCTTCAAGGCTAAGTAGACCTTTTGTTAGGTTTTCTCCCTCTTTGTATTATATTTTATTGACTGATGTTGGTGAACCAGAATGTTATGATGAATCTATGCATCTGGATACAAAGGTTAAATGGGAGGATGGAAGGACAAAAGAAATGGACTCCTTGTTGAAAAATTAGACTTGAGAATTATGCAAGTTGCCTGCAGGAAATAAGGCTTTACAAGAAAAATGGGTTTATAGGTTAAAAAGTCGGGAATGGAGGTAAGAAATATTTAAATTTAGGTTAGTTGTAAATTGATTTACATAGAAAAATTCATTGATTTTGATGAGACATTTTCTCCCATTGTAAAAATTTCTTTTATTCATACTATTTTAAGTATTGTGGCTACTAAAGATAAGTATTTGGAACAACTAGATGTGAAAAATCTCTTTCTCCATGGTGATTTAGAGGAGATATATATGGAACATCCTGAAGGATTTGAGGTCATGGGTAAGGAGAACTTTGTGTGCAGATTAAAGAAGAGTTTGTATTTTTTGGAACAAGGAACTTGACAAATGTATTTAAAATTTGATAGTTTTATGGCTGAGCATGACCTCAATAGGTGTAATTATGACCATTTTTTTTATTTTAAGAGGTTGAAAAATGACAACTATATTATTTTATGTTAATATGTTGATGACATGCATGTAGCTAGATCCAACATGGATCACATTAGAGAGTTAAAACAACAGTTATCCAAATCATTTGGTGTTGATGAAAATGATTCAATTGTGTATTATCATTGATGTTTACACAAATATAGCAATGTTTACACAAATGTCTAATCCTATCCAAGCACAGTCAGTGTATGCCAAGCTCTCTCGGGCATTGAAGAAGACCAAAGTGATTGTCATTTCTAACCGAGTTCACTTAGGAATTACAGTATTGGTCGGGCATCGAAGGATTTCAGTATTAACTAAGTTATGCTTTTAGTGTCAGCCGACTAATAACAGTTTACATTTTATGGCTAGCTGGTTATATAAAGCCGACAGACTTATATGTGTGTGTGTGTGTGTGTGTGTGTGTGTGTGTGTGTGTGTGTGTGTGTGTGTGTGTGTGTGTCTGTGTGTGTGTGTGTGTATATATAGACACACACACACACACACACACACACACACACACACACATATATATATATATATGATGTAGCCACTTTCGAAGGTCATAACTTTTGACTCGGATGTGGGTTTTGGCTGAAATTTTACAGGCGGATTCGTGAGCTAGAGTTAATGGAAATTTCAACACAGCGAGTTCTATTGGTGGCCGTCTTGACATCTTTTCAGGAGCCTAAAGTTTCATCTCGACCTCCAAAATTAGCTTTTTCTATTTCTTTTCAGTTTTTTGAGTTTTGCTTTTGTAATAAATCTGAAATCGTGTTTCTAATTTCGTGGATTAGTTGGAAATTCATCTTTCCTTAGTTGAGATATTTTCTTGGGAAAAATCAAGATTCTTAGGATCAGTTTTAAAAGTTACCAAAAATGGAAAAATCTATTTTTCTCAAAAATCTGCCAAATATGGTAATTTTTGAAATTGTAATAAGTAGGAGTTTTCTTTCTGTGTAGAGGCAGAGTAGATTGAACGCAGTTAATGAGAATTTGAGGTTATGTTATTCTGGCATTGTGTTATTTTTTCTAAATTGTTGTTTTTGTGGTTTTGGGCTACATCATTTGGTATCAGAGTAGGAAGATGGATTGGAGAGGAAGAGGTAGAGGAAGACGAGGTATCACAGTGATGCAAAGATTAATGTTGGATATGCAGAGGCAGATTGAAAGACTCAATGAGAGACTAGATAATCAAGGAATACAAAGAGGGAATGAATCTAATGAAGAGGGAAACTGAGGAGGTGTTGACAAAAATGAAGAAAAAAGGCTGGAAGAAATGATCTATTAAGATAGAGTTCTTAGGGCTTTAGAAGGAAGAAGTGAATCAATCAAGACTGACATTTCAGACTATGCTGGTAGTCTTAAGCTAGAAGAATTAATAGACTGGCTAAATGAGATGGGGAAATTTTTTGAATGGAAGCCTATGACAGAAGAAAAGAAGATGAATTTTGCATGCACAAAATTAAAAGGACATGCAATGATATGGTGGGATCACCTCCAGAAGGAACAAACTAGAAAGGAAAAGGAAGAGATTAAGACATGGAGCAAGATGGAGAAAAATCTCAAAGAAAAATTCTTACCCATGGATTATTCACAAACTCTCTTTCGGAGGTTCCATAATTTGAAGCAAAACTTTTCTTCAGTGCAAGAATATACAAATGAATTCTACAAGTTTTCCATGTGCATAGAGCACTAAGAAAATAATGAGTAGATGGCTGCTAGATATATGAATGGCCTAAAGTTATCCATCCAAGGTGAATTGAGCATGCATCGTGTTAATAGTATGGAGGAAGCCTACCAATTAGCTCTAAAAGTTGAAGAAAAATAAAATAGGCAATATATCTAGAGGAATAGAGGTGGTCAAAGGGGTACCTCAACTCCATTTTGAGGAGCTTCTAGTAATAGTTGAGGAGAGCCTTATCAAGGGTTTGAAAAAAATACAAACACTAGGCAAGATCGTTCAAATCAAGAAAGAGGAAGAGGGTTTCAGAGAGGATAAGGCTACAAAAGCGGAATATGCTGGGAAAACCAGAGAAGGCCTTTCACTTTTTTTAGGTGTGGAGAAGAAGGACATAGAGCCTTTGAATGCTCAAATTATAACATGCAAGAAAGAAATCAAGGAGGACAGCCTAGAGTGAACCTAGTTTAGCCAGAATTTATAGCAGCAAGAGTAGAATAAGAAGTCCTACCAGACGTTGGAGAAAGTCTCATGATGAGGAGATCAATGATCATTCTAGAGAAGGAAGAAGTCCCTGAAATGCACTTTGATGATTCGTGGCTTCAAACCAACCTCTTCAAAACTAGATGCACTTTAGGTGGAAAGGTATGCCAAGTTATTATTGATGGGGGTAGTTGTGAGAATATGGTAGCTAAGGAAATGGTAGAGAAATTAAACCTGCAATGTGAGAAACATCCACGTCCTTACTGTATTGCATGGTTTAAGAAAGGAAATGAGGTTACTATTGATAAAAGATGCTTGGTTAGTTTTAATATAGGAAAAATCTATAAGGATGAGATATGGTGTGATGTTATTCCTATGGATGCTTGTCATATTTTGTTGGGAAGGCCATGTTAGTATGATAGAAAGATCACACATGATGGAGAAAAAAATACATATACCTTCTAGAAGGATGTCTCTAAAGTGAAGCTCTTACCACTTAAGGATGAGAGGAAGAATGAGACCATGTTTTCTACAAAGGATGTTGTCAAAGAAATGAAGGTGACATGTTGCCGCTATGCATTGGTAGTAAAAAGGGGTGAAGAGCTAGAAAACATAGTACCACATGATGCAGTAAAGACACTAGAAGAATTTACTGATGTTATTCCAAATGAACTACCTGATGGTCTCCCACCAAAAAGGGATATACAACACCATATTGATTTGATTACTGGATCAACTCTTCCTAATCAAGAAGCTTATCAAATGAACCCCACACAACATGCAGAGCTCAACAAGCAAGTAACATAATTAATTGAGAAAGGATTGGTTACAGAAAGCATGAGCCCATGTGCGGTGCCTGCATTTCTAACTCCGAAGAAGGATGGAACATGGAGGATGTGTACTGATATTGGAGCAATTAATAAGATCACTATCAAGTATTGGTTTCCTATTCCTCACATAGAGGATATGATGGATGAATTAGTAGGGGCCAAATACTTCAGCAAGATTGATCTACGAAGTGGATACCACCAGATTTGAATTCGTGAAGGGGATGAGTGGAAGACAACTTTTAAGACTAGGGATGGCTTGTATGAATGGATGGTTATGCCATTTGGGCTTTCTAATGCACCAAGTACATTCATGATATTGATGAATACTATTTTATGATCCTACATTGGTAAGTTGTAGTTTATTTTTGATGATATCCTGATTTATAGGAAAAACAACAGAGAACACCTACAACACTTGAGGATCATCTTGAGCATCCTAAGGAAAGAGAAGTTCTGTGCAAGTTTAAAGAAGTGCAGATTCATGCAAAATAGTTTGACTTTTCTGTGCTTTCTCGTTTCTAGAGATGGTGTTCAAATGGATCCAGAAAAGGTCCAGGCAATCTTAGAATGGCCTAGTCCATCTAGCATAACAGGGGTCAAGAGTTTTCATGGATTAGCAACCTTCTATAGAAAGTTTATTTCAAATTTCATCATTATTGTCGCGCCCATAATAGATTGTACGAAAGGAAAGGAATTCACATGGACAACAAATGTTGAAGAAAGTTTCCAGTTCTTGAAGAAAAAGGTAATTGAATCTCCTATATTGGCACTTCCAAATTTTGATAAGGTATTTGAAGTAGACTGTGATGCTTCCCATGTTGGAATAGGTGTTTTTCTTAGCCAGGAAGGTAAACCAATAGCCTTTTCTAGTGAAAAATTAAATGATGTGAGGAAGAACTATTCTACATATGATTTAAAGTTTTATGCTATTGTTCAAGCCTTAAGGCATTGGAGGCACTATTTGGTCACACAAGAATTTGTACTATTTATAGATCATTTGGCCTTAAAATATGTGAACACACAAAATAAATGGAATAGTAGGCATGCTAAATGAGTGTCTTTCTTGCAAGAGTATAATTTTGTTTTGAAGCATAAGTATGGAAAGCATAATCAAGTTGCTGATGCCCTCAGTCAGCGTGTTACATTAATAACTATAATGGAAATAGAGGTCATTGGTTTTGAGTCTATTAAATTTTTGTATGAGGTTGATGATGATTTTTGGGAAATTGTAGAAAAGATTAAAGATCCAACAACTAGTCTTTTAGATCATACGAGAGGAGAATACTTTCTGCAGGATGGTTACCTCTTTAGAGGAAAACAACTTTGTATACCAGTTGGTTCCATGAGGGAAAATATTATCTGCAAATTTCATATTGGTGGTTTGGCTGGTCACTTTGGGAAGGACAAGACAATAGCCTTGGTTGCAGATAAATACTACTGGCAAAAACTGAAAAGGGACATTACTAAGTATGTGGCAAGATGCAGAATCTGTCAAGTGGCTAAGGGTCACTCCCAAAACACAGGCTTGTATACACCTCTACTTGTACCCATTGAGCCATGGATAGATGTGAGTATGGATTTTGTATTGGGACTTTCCCACACCCAAAAATGTGCAGATTCTATTTTTGTTATTGTTGATAGAATCTCTAAAATGGCTCATTTTATTGCTTGTAAAAAAACTAGTGATGCCAGAAGGATAGCCAACTTATTCTTCTCAAAATTTGTTAGAATCCATGGCATTCCAAAGAATATCACATCTAACAGGGATACTAAATTTTTGAGTCATTTCTGGAGGCCCTTATAGAAGAAGATGGGAACAAAGTTGTAGTTTAGCAGTGCCTATCATCCCCAAACGGATGGGCAAACTAAGGTGGTCAATCAAAGTTTGGGAAACCTATTATGGTGCATTGTTGGTTAAAAAATCAAGTAGTGGGACTTGGCATTTCCTCAAGCTTAGTTTTCTTACAACAGTTCTCTTAACATATCAAATGGTAAATCTCCTTTTTATATTGTATATGGTAAGAATCCTCAGGGTGTTTTGGATCTTGTAAAACTTCCTGTGCAAGATAGAATTAGTGATGATGGGGAAGCATTTGTTGAACACCTTCAACAACTTCAACAAGATGTCAGGAGTAAGTTACAAGATAGCAATGAGAGATATAAGGTTGCTATAGATATCAGTTGAAGGTGAAAAAAATTTAATACAGGTGATTTGGTGATGGTGTACTTGAGATGTGAGAGATTTCCTACTAGCACATATCATAAGCTGAAATAAAAAAAGATAGGTCCTTGCCAAATTCTGAAGAAGATCAATGATAATGCTTATGAGGTTTGTTTACCAGATGATTTGGCTATTTATCCCATGTTTAATGTTTCTGATTTGTATGAATTTAATGGAAATATATCTAAGCATGATAGTAGAGATGAAGTGGATTGGCATCACAACCTTCCAAGTAAAAAGAAGGAAAAGATTGCCTACATTCTGGATATACAGTCTACAGTCACACGAAATGGTCATTACACCAGGTACCTGATTCAGTGGGAGGGATTACTAGCGATAGATAGCACCTAGATCTTAGAGTGGGAAGTGATGAAGTTGGAACCCACAAAGTTACAGCCGTTCACAGACAACCACTTCTAGGAGCTGTGTTCCTTTAAAGAAGGGGAGAATGATGCAGCCACTTTCGGAGGTCATAACTTTTCACTCAGATATGGGTTTTGGCTAAAATTTTACAGGCGGATCTATGAGCTAGAGTTAATGGAAATTCCATCTTAGCTAGTGTTGTTGGTGGCTGTTTAAACATTGTTTTGGGAGCCTAAAGTTTCATCTCGACCTTCAAAATTAGCTTTTTCTATTTCTTTCTAGTTTTTTGAATTTTTCTTTTGTAATAAATCCAAAATCATGTTTCTGATTTCATGGATTAGTTGGCAATTCATCTTTCCTTAGTTGAGAGATTTTCTTAGGGAAAATCGAGATTCTTAGGATGAGTTTTAAAAGTTACCAAAAATGGAAAAATCTATTTTTCTTGAAAATCTGCCAAATATGGTAATTTTTGGAATTGTAGTAAGTATGAGTTTTCTTTCTTTATAGAGGCAGAGTAGATTGGACATAGTTAATGAGAATTTGAGGTTCTGTTATTTTGGCAATGTGTTATTTTCTCTTAATTATTGTTTTTATGATTTTGGGCTACATCAATATATATATATATATATATAAGGTCAAGTTTTGATTGAATAGTGTGGTAGTAAGAAAGTAAGTGTGTGTGTGTGATATGAAGAGCGAAGGTTAAGTCTGATGGGATTGTGATTAAGGATAGAACATATAGAGATGGAATAGAATATATATATATATATATATATATATGTATATATATATATGTATATATATATATCTATGTGTGTGTGTGTGTGTGTGTGTGTGTAAGGTCAAGTTTTGATTGAATAGTGTGGTAGTAAGAAAGTAAGTGTGTGTGTGTGTGTGTGTGATATGAAGAGGGAAGGTGAAATCCGATGGGATTGCGATTAAGGATAGAACATACATAGTCTATGGAATAGAATATTCGATCAGTAAGGATCAAGTTATAAAGCCAAACATAGAGATTTGTATCAGCAAAGATAGTTTCTCTATCAAACAGGTCAATCCATTGTTACTCTCTAACAATTGTAGAAGTGATCCAAAATCTCTTAATAGAGTAGACTTAACAGTCTTTTGTAAATCCCCTCACAAGGCCACTCCTTACAGGGTGATTAAATCCTCTAACAGGGTCACACCTAATAGTGTGTTTTGTATCCTTTAACAACATTGGCTGCTAACATGGCTCACTTCAAAAGGGTGAAAAATAGTAACTAGTTGCAATTGGTGGTTTTTCCCATATTTGGTTTCCACATTAAATTTTGGTGTTATTTGTGTACATGTTATTTTATTTATGGTTTATGTTTCTGAAATTAATCACTAAAGGATAATCATAGTTAATATCTTAAGATTTTCTATGTTAACCGAGTGACAGTAGAATATCTGTGTTAACCGAGCAATAGTGATAAATTTGTTTAAGACATCTAAGGGACTTGGATTTGTTTTTGTCATAACTGATTCACCCCTCCCCTCTCAATTACTCAACTCATTTCCAACAATTGGTATCAGAGCATTTGGTTCTTCCAAGAAAGGTTTAAAGGCCTAAGCTAAAGATCAGAGATGTCTTACAAAAGGGAGATCCCCAAGCTTAACAAAGAAAACTTCACTGCAATCTATGGTTTACACCTGAGTCAATAATATTGTCACTTCTTCTAGGACAACTTGCTACTGACACAAACTGGTGTTTTTCAACACCACCATAACAGTGTTTCTTAACACTATCTTTGGACACATCTGTGTTTTTCAACACACATCGGATATCTCAAACATAAACATCTATCGATAACTTTCAAACACAATGCACGCACAAGCACAACGGTGTTTTTCAACACCTCATACCCATCCACATTTGAAAAATTTGAAATAGGCTGAGCTATGCTTGAATATTTCTTTGTATGTTGTCTATTCTTATGGATTTTATTGACATTTTCTTTGTCTACTGCTTGTTGGCATAGTCCTGATGATCCAACAACATAAATAAATAGGGTGTATGTGATAAGAGCTCCCGTAATAAGGTGGAACAGCCTCACATCCCTTGATCTTGTTTATTTGTACACCATGGTGAGGTCGGTACTATCTCCTTGCTTGTTATTGCTCTACTTGTTATTGTTTTTCTTGTTATTGATCTATTTGTTTACGCATGATCACACTCATGGTTATCTTGGCTTTGAATGCCTCGATACTGGTGTACTCTTGCAACATTAACTAGAAATAATGTTCAAGTCATCATGGCTTTTGTGCCCTGGTGCTTACATTGGTTTCCTACATTTTATCCAATGATAAGTCATATTCATATCTTTATGGTTGCATTGTGGAGCCAGTAAGGGTTGTATCTACTTTGATGTTCCAAAAAAAAAAATGCTCAATGATGATAAACATAAGATGGGTCTCACAACCATGTCCTAGATTTGCACCTTCATATTGCATCTAGCATAGGATTGCATTTTCATTCTAGACTTGCATTGTGGCAATGGTTCAGTGTTCTTTTCATTGCATTCTTCTGGGTTCATACACTGGGGAGTTCTTCTTCACCATTCAAGTTTCATCATGACTGCACAAGTGTTTGATCCTCGCTCTCTATCTTTAGCTATATGCTCAATCCATTTTCAGGATCGAAATCAAAATCTGACACTTCTATATAGCTCAAAATCGCATTTTAAAATTTTTGGGAATGACGTGATCGGACGCTTGTGCAGTCACCCTTCTGACCTTGCTTTCTTGTCAGACTCTTATCATATCATCATTTTCTGAATTCTTTAACTTTTTTCTTCAAAAGGTAACTCTAGTCAGCTCTAGTCAACCGCAGTCAAATTTGGTCAACCCGACCTTGAAATCACTCAAAATTGATTCTGAATCTTTTGAATTCTTCCGTAATCCATTCCAAGTTCTTTCTATCTGTGATTTTTCTCTCTCTATCATCATTATGATGTGTCATCTTTAGATTTCCCTCATGAGGGGGCAGGATGATTACATCATTGAATCTACCCCAATCAACCCAATAAAATCCTCATCACTTGGGGCATTTCAGTTTTTCCTACCTCATGGTCAAAACTGCATGTTCCATGCTTTTCAATCACTTGGGGCATTTTAGTTTTTCATACCTCACAGTCAAAACTGCATGTTCCATGCTTTTCAATCACTTGGGGCATTTCAGTTTTTCATACCTCACGGTCAAAACTGGGTGTTCCATGCTTTTCAATCACTTGGGGCATTTCAGTTTTTCACACCTCATGGTCAAAACTGGGTGTTCCATGATTTTTAATCACTTGGGGCATTTCAATTTTTCATACCTCACGATCAAAACTGGGTGTTCCATTCTTTTCAACCACTTGTGGCATGTTTAGTTTTTTGTACCTCATGGTCAAAACTAGGTGGTCCATACTTTTCAATCGCTTGGGGCATTTTAGTTTTTTGTACCTCATGGTCAAAACTGGGTGTTCCATGCTTTTCAAATCACTTGGTCACCATGTTTATTATTTCATACCTGATGGTCAAAACTGGGTGTTCCATGCTTTTTAAATCACTTGACGCCATGTTTAGTTTTTTGTACCTCATGGTCAAAACTGGGTTATCAAAATCCTTTCTTCTGTGCTTCAGGCATCAGACTATTCTTTGAATTAAGGCGCTGCTCACACATCAATTCAAAGAGGGGCAAAATGTAACACCCCAAAATTGGCATCTTGCAACCCTAACCAATTTTGTTGCATTTGTCATTCTTCTAAATCATAAAAGTCCTATTGTACTAGGCAATTCTGAGTTTTAAACTGACTCTACTTGACCTGAGTGTCAAATGCAGAAAATCCTAAATCTGTATTAATCATACATCATGTTTAATTCCTAAATATCTATTGGCTAAACAAACTCTATGATTGAATTAATTTAATTAATAAAGTCCTAGCACTTTAATTAAATTAAATTCACCCTCTTTAGCCAAGACACATAAAAAAGGAATTAAATAATATTTAATTATTAAATAAATATCCTCATTTTCAATAATTGAATTTAATTATTCAGATAATTGAGAGAAAAACAATTGTGAGGTCATATTTATTTAATTAATTGAATATTCTCTCAAAAATCTTTCTTCTATTCAGAAATGGAAACTTTGAATTAATTGTGCTTTAAAGAGAAATAAAATAATTTAATTCAAATAAAAAAATATTAAATCAAAGAGATAAAACAGTTAAAGCAGGAAGAAAACAATTTATTGAATTCTTTTCAATAAAGCTTTCTGTTTTTAACTAGCTTTTCTAGTTGTTTTATTTCAAAATAGGAAATTTTCTATTATGATCCTCTCAGAGTCTATAAAAGAGCTCTCTTTCTTTATTCAAACCCCCTAGAAAACTTTACTCACTTTTGCATCGTTAGAATACTGAATTGTTGTCTCATTTTCTTAATATCATATAGAATAATTTCATATTGCAAATAGATAGCTTTCAATTTCTAGATTAATGGCATTTAGTATT
>MU227573.1:4833864-4855822 GCA_018584345.1 Thuja plicata
TTGCATTGCATTGCACTTATCATGATAAATCCTTCATTCTTAGATTGGTCCATGGTTGTGAGACTCTCGTCCTGAGAGCAATTTCAAAAACCCCATCTAGATAGAAGGCAACAGGTCGAATCACACAAGCAGGCAAGATGAATAACTCATATTCAGTCTTGTTTTTACCTAGTGAAGAAGGACTATGCTGAAGTGTGTGGTTGATTAACAAGGCCAAAATTAACACATACACTATCTACTATAGATACACTTGCTTGCAATTCCTATATTACAAGTATGTGGAACCACATAGACCTATTTCTATGGAACAGATGATGGAAATGAAAAATCATAACATAATGATCATTGATATAGCTTGTTCACTCATCTATTCCGAATTTGATGATGTCAAGGACTATCCTAGTGCCTATGATATGTGGAAAAAATTACATGATATACATGAAGGAGATGACAACATAAAGAGAGCCAAAGAAGAAATTCTCAGAGGTTAGTTTGATTAGATGAAAATGAAAGAAGGAGAAGAAATTACAAAATACAGTGAAAGAATCAAGAAAATTTTTAGTGACATCAGAGATTCCAGTGGAACAATTGAAGACAAAAAAGTGGTTAGTAAATTATTGAGAACTTTACTTCCTATCTATGCTATTAGATTTTTAGCTATTCAAGAGATGAGGTGCAGTTATGACATAACTCTAGATGTATTGGTTGCAAGGCTTACAACTTTTTATTTGGAAAATTTTGACAATTATTCTCCTAATCCTAGCAATTTTGAGTCTGCTTTCAAAGATAAATTAAACCTTGTTAAGATAGATAGAAATTTAAAAGGAAAACATATTGATAGTGATAGTGATCATGAGTCTGATGATGAAGATCTAGAAATAATTAAAGTATTACTTGCAAACTGAGCTTCCAAAGGAAAGTACAAAGGAAGAATACCATTGATTTTATTTTCATGTAATGAGGTTGGTCGTGCATTGCTTCTAAGTGTTTGAACAAAGAAGAAAAAGATGAGAAAATGTTCAAAAAGTACAAAGGAAAGAAAGATTTCAAAAGTTACAAAAGCTACAAGGACAAATTTAAGAAATCTTATTATATTACAAAGCATTCTGATAGTGGTGAATATGAAGATGAAATGGTTTACATTGCTATTAAGGATAAGTCAGACAATGAAGATAATGAAAAGACTGCACTTTACTCTCATATTAGCAAGAATGAAACTTGGATAATTGATAGCAGTTGTTCTCACCACATGACTGGTGATAAAACAAAATTTGAGCATATTGAGCACTATGATGGTGGGAGTGTCAGTTTTGGGAATGATGAGCCTTTCTATGTGAAAGGTAAAGGTTGTATTTCTCTAACAGAAGGAGTCAAATGTGATAATTCTTATTGGGTTGAAGGATTAAGGTGTAATATACTAAGTGTGGAACAACTAAATAACATTGGTTTCAAGGTATAATTCATGAATCGTAATTTCAAGCTCCTAGATGGTAAGGGAAACCTAGTTGGAACTAGCAGACAAACAAATGGTAATCTATTATATCTTGATCTCACTGAAAGTTCATGTTTTATTGCACAACTAGAAAAAGTTGGTTATGGCATAAAAGGTTATCTCATGTGAATTTTGATATCTTGGTCAACATAAGTAAGAACAAAAGAGTAAGAGGTATTCCTATTCTGAAGAAACCTGAATTAGCAATATGCAAACAATGTCAAATTGGGAAGATGGGCAAGACTAGTTTTAAGAGAAAGAATTAAAATACAGAAGAATTCTTGGAGTTAGTGCATACTCATTTGTGTGGACCAATCAGAACAACAAGTTACATAGGTGAGAAGTATTTCACTCTATTTGTTGATGACCATTCCAGAATGATGACTGTTATGTTTCTCAAAGAAAAATTAGAAAATTTTTAAAAGTTTAATTGGCACCCTGCCAGAGTTGAGAAAGAAACAGTAAATAAAATTAAATGATTAAGATCTGATAGAGGAGGTGAATTAATTTTTAATGAGTTTAATGAATTCTACAATGAAACAAGAATAAAGAGACAAGTATCTTCCCCAGGTACACCACAATAGAATGGGATAGCAGAAAGAATAAATAGATCTATTATGGATTGTGCAAGAACCTTGATGATTAAAAAGAATGTTGCTACCAAATACTGGAAGGAAACCATCAGCACTGCAATTCACACCATGAACAAAGTTCAATTAAATAAAGGTACTGATCAAACACCTTTCAAATTATGGTATGGATATAAACCTAATGTTTGTTATTTAAAAGTATTTGGAAGTAAATGTTACATCTTGAAGGAAGAAACAAATGAAAATTTTTATGTAAAAGGTGATGATGGTATATTCTTAGGTTACTCCTACAAAATCAAAGCATATAAATGCTTGAATCTTGCTACTCATAAAGTCATAGAAAGTGTACATGTAAAGATTGATGAGTTTGCAGAGAGAAGTGAAGAACAGAGAAGTAAAGAGCCTGCAGACTACAAATTTTTTTTTTATTATGAACTTGATACTATACCTGAGACACATGCAATGGTGATTGGACAACAATATTGTCAAGCACTAAAATCATCAGCAAAAATATTGTTACAACTTGTGCAACCCACGCTGCAAATTGAATAAACTGAGTCTCAGATTGAAGAAATTGAGTCACAGAAAGAGGGAACTAAGTCATAGACAGAGGCACTCGAGTCTCAGACAGAGGCACCTGAGTCTCAGACAGTGGAACCTGAGTACCAGTTGGACAAGCAGAACAAAATATTTGAACAAGGTGAACCAAGTGGATCAAGTCCAAAATCAAAGAGGAAGGAAGAGGTGTACTTGAAAAATATGTCAGAAGGCATGATGCACCTGAACAAATAATTGGAGACCAAACAGAAGGTACATAATAACAAGGAACAAAATTAAAGGTACATGTTTTCTCAGTGAAATAGAACCTACATCTATTAAAGATGCATTGAATGATGAAAGCTGGATAGAAGCCATGAATGAGGAGATTGAGAAGATAGAAAATAACAAAACATGGACTCTTTTACCTAGATCAAAAGACAATAATGTGATTGGTACTAAGTGGGTTTTTAGAAACAAGATGAATGAAAAAGGTGAAGTTTCCTGAAACAAAGGAATATTAGTATGTAAAGGATATGGTCAAGAAGAGGGTATAGATTATGGAGAAAATTTTTCTCCTATTGCAAGACTTGAAGGAGTCATAACTCTTCTGGCATATGCTGCACATAAAGTATACAAGGTATATCAAATGGATGTAAAATCTGCATTCCTGAATGGAATTCTTGAAGAGGAAGTCTATATTGAGAAACCTGAAGGTTTTTTTGATCCTAACAAAAGGAATATGGTTTGCAAACTACAAAAATCCTTGTATGGATTGAAGAAATCTCCTAGAGCCTAGTATGAAAGATTGCATGGTTACCTAGTAAGTATTGGATTTCAGAGAACTAATGACAATAGTAGCTTGTATATCAAAGAAGGACCTAAAAAAAATACTATTACCAGAGGTATTTGTTGATGATATACTATTTATTGGATATGATGATTTATGTAAAGCATTCTCTGAAGCTATGAGTAAGGAATTTGGGATGTCTATGTTTGGTGAAATCAAATTCTTTGTTGGTTTACAAGTTTATCTAATGAAGGAGGGTATCTATATTACCCAGTCTAAATACATCAATGAGATAGTGAAGAAATTTGGAATGGAAGATTCTAGACCACTTGGGACACCTATACCTACTGTATATAAGTTATCTAAGGATGATGATTCAAAGTAAGTAAATTAGACTACCTACAGATCCATGATTGGTAAACTTCAATATGTTGTTCACACTAGACCTGATATTGCATTATCAGTTGGTATTGTTGCAAGGTTTTTAGCTAGTCCTAGAGAGAATCATTTGATGGCTATCAAAAGGATTTAGAGATATCTTAAGGGTACTAAAGAGTATGGATTATGGCATATGAAAGGATGGAACTTTGATTTGAAGACTTTTACTGATGTTGATTGGGCAGGAAGTGTTGGTGATACAAAGAGCACAAGTGGTGGAGCATTATTCCTTGGAAATATATTAGTCTCTTAGACCAGAAAAAAACAAAATTGGATTTCTCACTCTACAACAGAGCCAGTGTATGTTGTTGCAGCAGTAAATTGTTTAAATGTCATATGGTTCAAACAACTGTTGTGAGGTATGAAGGAGGAAAACAATGAACTAGTTATTATCTACTATGACAACACTAGTGCAATTAACATTTCAAAGAACCATGTGATGCATACTAAGACTAAGCATATAACAGTAAAGTATCATTTCTTGAGAGAATTGGTTCAGGACAAGGAAGTAAGGTTGGAATATGTGAATACTAAAGAACAAATTGCATACATATTCAAAAAAACATTACCTAAGGATGCATTTTTGTATCTTAGAGGAGAGATAGGGGTGATTCCTCTAACTGAGGCTCACTAATGGACAAATTAGTGATGCATCAACAAGCTACAAAATAGATTTAACATGTTGATGCAGATTGTGATAGCTCATTGCATATGAATCAGTACAAATAGGTACATTACAACTTCATTGGATATGTATTGGATGGTGTCTTTGGCATTGGTTGTCAAAGAGGGAGAGTTATTGATGTCATGCCAAAGGAAATTATTGAGGGAAAAGATTATTCATGATAGAGGGAGAAAAATTTGTCAAAAACAAAGAATGATGTAAGAGGGAGAAATCTATATTTCACTGATTGTGAAGACAGAGTGAGTTTTCTGGATGAAGATTAGAATGAAGCTAAGGAAATTAATAAAAATTTATCCTTGTTAGTGTTGCTCTATAATTCTTTGTATTATGACATGTTGTGTTTCCATCAATGCTAAATAGGGAGATTGTTGATGACAATTATTCTATTGTGTATTGTCATTGATGTTTACACAAATATAGTGATGTTTACACAAATTTCTAATCCTATCTAAGAAGAGTCAGTGTATGCCAAGCTCTCTCGGGCATTGAAGACGACCAACATGATTTTTTGTTCTAGTTGAGTTCACTCAAACATTATAGTATTGGTCGGGCATTGAAGGATTTTAGTATTAACCGAGTTATGCTTTTAGTGTCAGCTGACTAAAAAAACTTTACATTTTATGGTTATTTGGTTATATGTAGTCGACAGACTTAAGTTTTGTTATTTATTTGGAAGGTTATTCATGCTGACTTGACAAGGCATATCATATATATATATATATATATACTAAGAAAGTAAGTGTGTGTGTGTGATATGAAGAGTGAAGGAAAAATCATATGGGATTCTGATTAAGGACAAAATATACAAAGCTACAATAGGGTATTTGATCAGTAAGGATCAAGTTATAAAGAAAAAAACATAGATCTGAAATAGAAAAGATAGTTGCTTCATCAAACAGGTCAATCCATTGTTACTCTCTAACAATTGTAGCAGTGATCCAAAATATATTAACATAGTCAACTTAACAGTCTTTTGTAAATCCTTTCACAAGGTCACGTTCTACATTGAAGTGTTTGAAGAACTCTCACAAGGCCACTCCTTACAAGGTGATTAAATCCTCTAATAGGGTCAAACCTAACAGTGTGTTTTGTAACCTTTAACATGGTTGGCTCCTAACAAGGCTCACTTCAAAAGAGTGAAAAATACTAACTAGTTGCAATTGGTGGTTTTTCCCATATTTGGTTTCCATGTTAAATATTGGTGTTATCTGTGTACATGTTATTTTCTTTCTGGTTTATGTTTCTGCAATGAATCACTAAAGGTTAATCACAGTTAATATCTTAAGATTTCCTATGTTAACCAAGTGACAGTAGACTATTTGTGTTAATCAAGAAACAATGATAAAAATATTTAAGACATCTAAGGGACTTGGATTTGTTTTTGTGGTAATTGGATATTGGCCTCTCCCCTCTCAGTTACTCAACTCATTTCTAACATTTGGTATGAAGGATTTGGGGCAGAAAAAAAAATCCTTGGTATCAAAATTTGCAGAGATAGTAGAACAAAAAATTGACTCTATCTTGGGTTGATTATGTTCAAAAGGTGTTACAAAGATTCTCCATGGAGAATGAAAATTCTGCCAGTACACCTTTGCCTAGTCATTTGAAATTGACTAAGAATGTGTTTTCTAAGACACAAGAGGAGGAAATAAAATGCCCAAGGTACCCTATTATTTAGTTGTAGGTAGTTTAATGTATGTCATGGTATGCACTAGACCTAATATTGCACATGAAGTAGGAGTTGTTAGCAGATATATGATACATCTTCAAGTTGTGCATTGGAATGTGGCAAAATGGATTCTCAGATACTTGAGAGTTACATGCAACAAATTTTTATGTTTTGGGGTTTCTAGTAATTATTTAGAGGGCTATGTTGACCCAGATTTGGAAGGCAACATTGAACCAGGAAGAGTAAAATAGGATGTGTTTTTACTATCAGTGGCACAATGGTGAATTAGATCTCAAGGTTACTAATGATAATTTCTTTATCCATAATAGAGGTAGAGTATGTAGCTACAACAAATGAAAGAAAGGATATGAGATGTTTGCAATCCTTCATGGAGGAATCAGGAAAAACACAGGTTAATAATTATTTGTTTACAGATAGCTAGAGTACCATTCATATTGCCATTAATTATGCCTTACATTCAAAGACAAAACATTTACAGTTGAGGTATCACTTCATTCTATCAGTATTGGATGATGGATAGTTAAGGATGGAAAAGATAAATGTAGATGAAAATCTAGTGGATATGTTTACAAAGGTTGTGACAAGGGAGAAGTTGAACTCCTCTTCAACTTCGGTTGGTCTTCAAGACTAAAATAATAAAACAAAATGGTAGAGTCCAGGGCATTTCTTTCCAGTGGGAGCTAAAGGAGAAGTGGTACTTTTATTGGATAATTCTCTAAGTGGGAGAATTTTTAGTATGGTGCTTGATTAGTCTCCAAGTGGGAGATTGTTTTTTTGTGGTGACTGATAAGGCAAGTACTATACATTTTTCGAACAGGTTAACTCATCAAGCATTTTATGGGTTGAATCCTCAATCATATCCCTAGGTTGATTCATCAAACATTTCCCTAGGTTGAACCATCAAGAAAGTTTTAGGGTTAAGGTTTTTCTATAATAAAAATTGTGTTAGGGTTATGGCTTGTTAGAGTGAAGATGTATTGTACAATTTGCCGTGGTATTGACTTGTAAGGGATCAATGGTTGTAATTGGTTGAAACTATTGCATAATAATATTGTACTCTCTATTTGCTAGATGTAGCTAAGGATTGGGTGAACCACATTAAATTTGTCTTCTTGTTCTACTTATGTGTGCTTTATTTCTTTTCATTGTTTGATATATTTACATGGAACTGTTATATTTTCATCTTTTAATCCTAACAATATGGTCATAACAACAAAAATTAAAGATCAAGGCTAGTATACTTGTACACTCTCTATTTCCATAATCAAGATTAAAAATTTCATTACCAGTTCTTGCACAACAAACAACATGATATTTGATATTAATCTTAGCCATATTCTTCAATAAGATAGCTAAAATGACTACAATTTATAAACTTGGTGAATATCATTTTTTAGTCTATGGGAATAACCATTTCATGATTCAGTGTTCATGCAATAATGAAGAAACATTTTTGAAGAAATTTTGTGTAAAGAAAATTGAGGTAAGAAAGGATGCTTTTTTTTCTTAATGTAGGGAATGGTGTTTATGCACTGCATGCACACCAATTATACAAGGAATAATATTGATCAACTTCTTGTGTCTTTACAAGAAATTCATATAGAGATAAAAGGTTTGAAATCTATTGTAACAAGAATCAATGTCAAAATCATTAACATAGGGACCCATTTTAAGGTCACTATGGTTGATGATCTTGCAAAAGAACTTGTGTATAAGTGTTACAATTAGGCTTTTTGGGGTTGTATTCCATCCTCTGGTTCTTATTTTGGAGGCTAATATGTAACCTAAATTTTTGAAGGTTGGTGGAATTAGAGGATAGAGTAAAATCCATAATTTCAAGATAGTTTCTCACTTTGGGATGGTGTTCTGCAAGAAAAACATTTTTTACACTTTTGGTTTTCTATTGTTTTTCTTTCTAATACTAACAAATTTCAAGAATGCATGTCTAGTGTAGGAGCACACATATATTAACCCCTATGTTTTCTTTCTTTGTTATTTTTTCCTAGCATGTACTAACTCCATAAAAGTTAGGAGAGTTTGTGTGAACCCTAGAAGGTCATTTTCTTTATTTCCCTGAGATGGATATGACTAGGTCAATCCATGACTAGATAGTTTCTTAGGAGTTGCTTTGTGTGTTTTCTTGCATATATTGCAGAGATGAGTCCTAGAATGAAAAAAGGACTTGAATAGATTAGGATATGTTTTTAATTACTTTGAGGATGGTTATATGTCATATGCAAAAAAATTTTGAACTAATATAAAAGGTTGGAGTGATATCGCAAAAGTTGTCATTTCTTGCCAAAGTTGTCAACTTGGCCAAAAAGTGCTAAAAATGGAAAAAAAGAGGAAAGAATGATTGTCAAGAGGATAAATCATGCCTATAAATCATTAATATTCCTTAATAAATTCCACAAATAGATCCCAAGTCCTACTTGGTAGGAAAAGCCAAAAAGAAAAAAAAAAAGTTGATATGACAACTTTTGGATTTTGCATGACAGTTTTGAAGAATATGTTGTAGACCGAGTTGGATGAAGGACTGATGTTTTTTAACCCATAAATACATGATCGGATGTTACTTAGGATGTGTAAAACCTACCCAAAACCATGAGCAAAAATCTATAATAGAAAAGAAGAAGTTTGCATGAATGAAAATTCTAAGTTTTTGAAGAATACTATTTTTGTGCTTTTTGGTTGCATGCATGTGAGAATAGACTTCAAACTATGTTTTAGTTTTTTATCCATGTCTATAATGATCTAATAAAATTTTTCCATTCAGGTTAAAAGTTCATTTGAGGTCATCTCCACATGTTGTAAAGGATTTTCCAAGTTCTAGTATCACAGTCATATAGTTTTGAGCTTTTTGATTGGATGTAAGGATTAATGGATTGACAACATAAATATAACCTTGGATCCATGTTTAGAATGCACATATAGACCTTTTTCATTCATTTATCAAGTTAGGGATAGGTCATTTTACTTTGGTTTGAAAATCATTCATTTCTAGGTACTATGCTGCCATGTTCAGGCAATCCATGAAAATGCTTTTGCCACTGCCTTTCCCACCATAGAAATTTTGTGGGTTTTTGATATATGGGAGTGGACTTGTATATTATGTTTAGTTCAGGAAGAGGGGCCCCAGGAACTAGTTTTGATAGCAATACAATGATGCCCTAGGCGAGTTGAGAGCACCTGGTTAGGCAGCATCAGAGCTTGAAAGAAAAAGAAAGTGGATTGAATGCATTGAGAGCTTCAATCCAAGATTGGAATAAGTTAGGGGGATGTGTAAAGGACTTGAATCCAAAAGGAGGAGTTACCAAGAGAATTTATACCATAGTTTTCAATAAATGCTAGAGAAGACTATCTAAAACAACTTAAAACCCTCATTTTAGGCCAAGTTGTGTGTCTCCCAAAAGGGTACTCATATATCAATTTTTTTTACCACCTTGTTAAGGATATTTGGGAGTAAAGAGGAAAAAACCTCTGAAATAGGGCTAATTCTAGTAACCCTATTTGGTGCAAAGTGGACAATTTTGAGAGTTTCACTTACTAAACTCTTTTTTATTTGTAACCACAAGGTGAAATGGGATACAATAACACCAGAAAATATCCCCCATTAACTATGAAAGAAGAAAGAGTCATATTGTGTGAACATTCAAGGTGGACAACAAGGTAGAATGCTTGGTTTGCTAAGCAATTGAATTGGTGTAACTAGGTAGGGTAGTTAGAAGGATAGGAGTGTGATTATATACAGAGTAGGGTATCTAAGTGAACCCTTATAGAAAATCCACCCAAGAACACCTGCATGCAAGACTGTCACAAACTAGAAGCAAAGACAAAAGAGAGAAGAACATAGAGCTATGGCGGCCAAAAGGCCAGAGACATCAAATTCATGTTAACAGAAAAAAGCTTCTATATTATCAACAATCAAATACAATACAATCTCCTTAATGAAATGAAAGTGGTGAGTCCTTATAAAAGGATACCGAAACCCTAAAGGAGAAAACCCTAAAGAATTATAAGCTGCTTAAGTGAAACTTAAGCATAGAGTAAATAGACTAATAATTAAATGATTTAATTATTAGCTATACTATGACTACTCTAACACCCCCCTTAAGTGTAACTTAGGGAGAAGAAAAACCAGCTAAAGACTACTGCAGAAAGCAGGAAAGATGGGTCCCGGCAACCAGGCCTGATCAGGTACCCAAGTACAATAAAAAAAAACTAGATGAAGGAAACTAAGCCTTCAATCTAGGGAAAAGATGTCCTAGAGAAAGGAACAAGAAAGAGCAAGAAGCATCTCTGAAGCATGGAACTGTAAACTCTGTCAAAAGAGACTGCTGGAACCCCCACTGAAGTGCATGACCAGGTAGAGAAGAAAATGTCTGAAGAGCTGATTAATTGAACCAGGAAGTAATAGAACCAATAGGTGAACCCCCCCATAATGCTAAACCGGGAGAGGTGACAGGAACACTGAAATACAATGCCAGAAACATCTGCAGAAGAAAGAACCAGGAACACCAACAGTGCAACAGAAGTACAAACACAAGATAAAGGGCGGTGTCACCGACACACATCATGGGCTAATGTCATGGAAGGTACGCTCACTTGACAAAGGTGGATGCGCCTAAAATGACATAAGCATCATAACCCCCCATGGCACTTTATAATAGAGTGCAAGTACAAAAACCATACAAGGTGTATAAGATCCTAGATATACAAAAGTAGACACTTTATCTCAGTGTATTTATAGAATAAAGATGTATCAAAAGAAGCATACAAGCTCAGAAATCAGAAAGAAGAGTGAGCTAAAATATCAGAAGAAGAGATCCGAGGACCTGTAGAACCCAAGCAATCCACCAGAGTGCAAAAACTACCAAACTCGGAGGAGAAAAAATTTGGAGAAAAATCTAGAAAAAATAGCCTGCAACTGAATAGTTCACTGAACCATCTTTTTGACGATATCTGGTTTGCCAAAAATGGAGTCCGGATGAGCCAGATATGACTCCCGGAAGGCAAAAACAAACATCGGACTTCAACAGAAAAAAATTCTATCAAAATGGCAGAAACCAAAACCCTAACTATCATCATCAGAAAGTTCTCAAAAAGATCTTTCCGACGGTATATGGAAGTCAGAAAAAGACCCCCGGATGCTCAAGATAGAGCAAAAATAGTCCAGGAGGGTCAGAAAGGCCCCAAAAAGCAAAAAATAAGCCCTTGGGGCTAAAAAAAGTAGGCCCCCGGGTGCATGGTGCACGTAGGGGGCTGGGATTAAGCCCCTAGTCACCCATGTGACCAGCCGCCTAAGAAAATAGGCGCCCGCAGGGGCTACCAAAATGTCGCTCGGGTGGAGCGGAGGCGGTGGGCGCTAGGGCGGCGGCAGGTTGGAGGCGCGCAGGTGGCGGGTAGCGCGCAGGCGGTGCGCAGGTGGCACTCAGGCGGCGCACGGTTTTCTTCTCACGGGTGGTAGGAGGAATGCAGGTGGCGCACTGGTGGGGCATCCGTAAAATGCCAAATTTGCCCAAAAAAAATAGAAAAATATTTTTTTTATTGAAAACCGTGCCCGTACGGCCGGAGAAGGCCAAGAAATTTCTCCCCGAGGCTCCGGTGTCCAAATCAGATGTGCCTTATATGGATTCTAGGGTTTTTGGGCCTTCTGGACATAATCGTGAGGTCAATTTTTGTCCAAAGTGCCTCAAAAAACAAAGACCCCCCAGAACCAATAAAAAATACCAGAAAAGACTAGCGATCTTCAAACCCCCGAACTGTGATGAGATTGCTTCAAAAAAACTAGAACAGCAAATAGCAGGAAAGCTCTGATACCATGTTAGATTTGAGGAAAGAAAATCCACCCAAGAACACCTGCATGCAAGACTGTCACAAACTAGAAGTAAAGACAGAAGAGAGAAGAACAGAGAGCTATGGCGGCCAAAAGGCCAGAGACATCAAATTCATGTTGACAGAAAAAAGCTTCTATATTATCAATAATCGAATACAATACAATCTCCTTAATCAAATGAAAGCGGTGAGTCCTTATAAAAGGATACCGAAACCCTAAAGAAGAAAACCCTAAAGAATTATAAGCTGCCTAAGTGAAACTTAAGCATAGAGTAAATAGACTAATAATTAAATAATTTAGTTATTGGCTATACTATGAATACTCTAACAGATAGGAGTGTGATCCTATACAAAGTAGGGTATCTAAGTAAACCCTAATAGGCTAAGAGAAATACTAAGAAAGTCCTTATAGCCAGTAAGGACACCAAAGAAACTCCTAACCCTACCTTACATCAAATTGGTATCAGAGCCTAATTTCATTGGGCTTGTGGTAGATGTTCCGGCCAATAGTATCAGTAGGTGAAAACAAGATGGTCACCAATGCAGAGCTTGCAAAGGAAGTAGATGAGTAGAAGAAGTAAATAGAGGATCAAAGGGAAAGGAGTAGACTCCTTGAAGAATCCTTGGATGAGATAAAGGAAAAAATCCAAGAAGTTGCAGATGCAACTAAAAGCAGAGATGGAGATGAAGTTAGTAGCAGCAGAGGGAAGCATAAAGTGGATGAAGAGGACATGGTACCTGAACTAGACCCTCCAATGAATGAGGATCCATTCCTAAAATCCCTCAAATCCCTAAGGGGAAAAATTATTGAAGGAATTCCATGGTTTAATGGAAAAATGGATGGTGGTCGAGTTGTGGAATGGCTAGAAGGCATTGAGAATCACTTTGAATGTGAGGGCATAACTGAAGCACAAAAGGTAAAAGTTTCAAAGTCAAGCTTAAGAGGTTCAACATTAACATGGTGGAAGTACCTCCAAGAAGAAAGGGAGAAGATGGGTAAGAATCCAATCTCAAATTTGAAAGCCATGCTAAACAATGTAAAGGAGCAATACCTACATGAGGATTATGAAATCTAATTGCATAAAAAGAGGAAAAATTTGAAACAAAAAGAAGAGGATGAGACTATCAAGGTGGCTAGGTATCTTGGAGGCATAAAATGGAATATCCAAGAGGAAATCTATTTGTGGACTCGTATAACCCTCCATAATTGTTTCCAACTTGCATTGAAAGTGGAAGAGAAGAACAAAATGAAATCAGAATCAAACTTCAGAGGAAGAGGTAGAGGTAGAGAAGGAAGAGGACAAACAAGCTATGGTGGAAGAGGATCAGATTCAAGGGAGTGAAGTGAGAAAAAGATCACTAAAAACCAAGAAGGAAACTCAAATAGAGGAGGTTTCAGCAGAGGTAAAGTCTCTAACCCTAGTTGGAGAGGAAGAAGTAGCAGCAATCAAGGAAGAGGAGCATCCTACTTTGCCACCATGAAATGCTACCATTGCAATCAGCTAGGGAATCCTACCTAATGGTGTCCTAAAAAAGGTTCTACTTCTCAAGGAGATGGAAACAGATCTAACTATGTCCAAGAAGAATCAAGTTTCAGCAACAAGCCATCTGAGGTACCTTTAGAATCATAGGAAGGTGAGATCCTCATGATAAAGAGGACATTGATCAGAGAGCCAAGAAAAGAAGAACCAAGCCAAAGAACGGAACTCTTTAGAGTGAAGTACAAAATCATAGGAAAGGTGTGTAGGGTCATCATTGAATCTAGCTCAACTGATAATATCATTAGTGAAGAGGCATACACCAAGCTAAATTTGAAGAGGATTCCACATGACAACCCATACAAGGTTACATGGCTCAACAAAGGACATCATGGGTAGAGTTCCCCATTGGAAAGTACAAGGATAGAGTTCTATGTGACATTCTTCCCATGGATGCATACCACCTTCTACTTAGAAGGCCATGGAAATTTGATAGGCAAGCCATGCATGATGGAACCAAGCATGCTTACTCATTCAAGAAAGATGGAGTGACCTTCAAAATTCAGTCCCTAATAGAAGAAGGAGAGATGAAAGAATCAAGTCCAAGTGTGCTCATGGTTGATGATAAGGATTTATTGAAGACCCTAGGAGATGGAGAAGTAGTTGGGTTTTCTTTAGTATTGAAGCCAAAAGATGACGTTGCTGTCAAGAAATCAAAGATACCAAATGAGGTAAAAAAATACTTGAAGAGTATAGAGACATTATGAATGATGGCCAGCCCACTCCCCTACCTCCTAAGAGACTTGTTAGCCACACTATTGACTTCATTCCAAGAGCTACCTTACCCAAAAAATCTTCCTTTAAGATGACCCCTCAAAAAAATAAGGAAATAGCCAAGAAAATCAGAGAGTTATTAGACCAGGGCCTAATTAGAAAGAGAATAAGCCCATGTGCAGTCCCTACTATTTGAGCACCCAAGAAAGGAGGATCTTGGAGATTTTGTATTGATTCTAGAGACATTAATAGAATCACCATTAGGTATAGGTTCCCAATACCTATAATTGAAGACCTAATGGAATATTTAGGGGATGCAAAGTACTTTAGCAAGATTGACCTTAAGAGTGGCTACCACCAAATCAGGATAAATGAAGGAGATCTATGGAAGATAACCTTCAAAACTACAGAAGGTTTGTATGAATGGCTTGTAATTCCATTTGGTTTATCTAATGCTCCCTCAAATTTTATGAGGCTTATGAATGAGGTATTGATAGAATGCATTGGTAAGTTTGTCGTTGTCTACATAGATGGCATTTTAGTTTTCAGGAAAACTAAGGAGGAGCATATTAGGCATTTTAAAATTGTTTTCAAGAAATTGTATGGTGAAAATATAATGATCAATTTGGACAAGTGTGAATTCATGAAATAGGAGCTTGTATATCACAGTTTTGTTTTTTCTCAGGGTGACCACAAAATGGATCAAGAAAAGGTGGATGCCATTCTAAGTTGGCCTACTCCCAAGGCTGTAACTAAGGTAAGAATTTTTCATGGTCTAGCTCAGTATTATAGAAACTTCATTAGAAATTTTAGTGGGATTTGTGCACCTATTCTAGACACCATTACATGTGGGATGAAGACACTTTCAATCGACACCACAAGCTGAGAAAGGGTTTGAAACACTCAAGGAGAAGATAGTAGAGTTTCCTACTCTAGTTCTTCCAAGATTTGATAAGATTTTTGCTGTTGAATGTGATGCAAGTAATGTGGCCATTTGGGCTGTCATAAGCCAAGAAGAAAGACCAGTAGCTTTCCATAGTGACAAGCTAAATGATGTAAAGAAGAAGTACTCTTCTTATAACTTAGAGTTATATGATCTAGTTCAAGCACTCAAAAAGTGGAGGCACTACTTGCTTCCAAAGTAGTTCATAGTATACACTTATAACTAAGCTCTCAGCTTCCTTAACTCTCAAGACAAACTTAGCAGCAAACACATGAAGTGGGTGGAGTATCTACAAGCCTACACTTTCAATATCAAACATAAAAAGAGAGTACAAAATTGTTGAGGCATTGAGTAGAAGGTTTCTCGTAGTCCAAGAAGTTCAGCTACAAAGCATAGGTATTGATAGCTTCAAAGACCTATATGCTGAAGATGAAGATTTTACCCAAATCTACAAGGTATGCAAAGAGTTTAAAAACAACTTTCATGGTGAGTTTTATGAATATTCTTTGTAGAATGATTTATTGTTTAAAGGAGGTTAGATTTGTGTTCCTAGAGGGTCTATGAGATAGAATTTGATCCAAGAAAAACATAATGGGGCACTTAGTGGTCATTTTGCAGTCAATAAGACTCAAGAACTAGTCACTAGGTTCTATTTTTAGCCAAGAATGAATAGAGATTTAGACAGTATGTTGAGAGTTGTATAGTGTGTCAAAAAGCAAAGGGAAAATATTCCAATGTAGGTCTTTATTAGCCACTTCCAATCCCAGCCAAACCATGGGAATGCATAAGAATGGATTTTGTAGTTGGTTTTCCAAGAACAAGGTAGGGATATGACAATATTTATGTTGTTGTGGAAATATTTAGCAAGATGGAACATTTTATACCTTGCAAGACTATTAATGAAACTTGCAAAATTGCTTAGTTTTTTTTCAGTGGAGTGGTGAGGATCCATGGACTCCCACTTAGTATTGTTTCAGATAGGGACACTAGATTCATGAGCCATTTTTGGAAGACCTTATAGAAAAAGCTTGGCACTAACTTGTCTTTTGGATCTGCCTACCATCCACAAAAAGATGGCCAAACAGAGGTGATCAATAAGATCCTTGGTAACTCTTTGAGATGCCTCACAAAGGAGTATGGTCAAACATGGGACCAACTCATTTGACAAGATGAGTACGCATACAATGATACAATGAACAAATCAACTGGTAAGAGTCCTTTTGAAATTGTTTATGGATTTCACCCAAGAGGGATTTTTGAACTTAGAGAATTTATGGAAGGAATGCATGGTAGTGGATATGCTGAGGAATTTTCTCATTCAATGAGAGAATTCCATTAAAGTGTGAGAAAGAACTTGATTGAAAACGCTAAAAAGTTGAAGCAAAAGGTGGCTGCAACAAAGAGGAATGTTCAATTTCAGATTGGAGACTTTGTGATGGTACACTTGAAAAAAAATAGGCTGGAAAAAGGTGTTCCTCACAAGCTACAGATGAAGAGTTTGTGTCCATGTAAGATACTTGCAAAGTATGGTGATTGAAGTGTTCCAAGATTGTCTTACACTACTCAACTAAGGTCTTAACCTGCCCTAGTCTACATAGGATCCTAATTCTCTTCTATAATCCACCAAAGTCTTGAGTCTTCACACCCTAAGATTATTATAAATCCACACTAAGAGTTAGTTTCTCTGTGCTCAATCTTGAAAGATTTCCATCATTGAAAGTACTCCTTGTTTCAATGCTTCCTTGGATGACTCCAAGCTCAAATCTTCCCAAACATCTTCACAAGTGCTAAAAAGGAAACTTTTTCCTTCCAGAAAACCATATGACATCTTTTTAATCCATTTTGAATGGGTATTCTATCCCAAAGTGATTGAGTGCCACCTTCACAATGCTTTTGAACCTATTAGCCCTAGTAGCCCTATCCAGAGGGTTTTTTTGGATTCCTGTCCAAAAATTCCACACAACCCTAAAAAAAACCTAGGAATCGGATACCCTTTTCTAAGAATTTAAATATTTTCAAGGTTTTAGCTCCTCAAACCATCTGTACACTACTATCCTAAAATGTAGGTCTTTTAGGCCTATTTTCAAGCATTGATAGTGACACGCTGATTTCTTGCTAGAAATGTTTCAATATTGATTGGATAGGATCTAGGCTCATAGGAAGGGATCAATTAGACCCTAAGGCTCATGGAACCACAATTAGTTTCTTTCCCTCACACATTCCTTTAGAATGGCACTTGATACTTACTTTGTTACACCCCTAACTAGACAAACATTATTCTCCTAGGGCATAAACTTAAAAATAGTAGCTCTCCTCCTCAAGAACTCTCCTTGCATATTTAAAATTTTCATAGGATCCCCTAAAATATTCATCCACCCTTAGTATATTCCCATGGTTAGATTTCATGACGGAGGCATGGAAACACAAACTACTCTAGACTGGACTAGTAGACTCCCTAAATCTTAATCAATTTACAAATCCTACTAAATCAACTCTGCAGTAATAGAAAATTGAATAAAAAATTCATACAACTACCTACTCAATATAGATCCAACACTACATCAATTAGTTAAATCCATGTAATCACTCTGTAACTCAAAAATACTCGAATATTTCTAAAACCCAGAATTGTAGAGCTTCTTACTATTCTGAAAACTAGGTCACATTAAATCTTCCTCAGGAAATGATTCCTCAAGAATCTAAGGATAATTCCTCCACCATTTTAGGCCACTATCATTTACTATTCACCTCCATCTCGAGAGGAATCCAAATATTGTCTATGTTTCATGCAACATTGCAACAATGTAAAATGTTGTCATGACAACATTGCAACATCTTTTACATAAATGCTTGAAACTAAATTTTATGACCTCTACTATGCTTGGTATGAGAAATATACATCATTAAGGCCTTTTTAGGAGCCTACCCAGTCCTAAGTTACTATAGGACACATTAAGACTCATTTTCCCTACTAAAGCCAAAATTATGCATTAAAGTAAAATAACTAGACTAGGTTGGGTTTGACACTAATTATCAATCCACATAGTAACACACCTTGCAAGACCTACTAAGGTCAATATTAAACACACACTAAATTGGCTAAGGTTAGTTACAAGCCAAAATATTCTAGGGCTTATAGGATAGCCTAGGTTCTCCTACACCATCCTCCCTAAGTGAAAGAGTTAAATCCATCCTCAGATTGAGTAAGTAAAAGTCAATACTTAGATTTTTAAACTCTGACTCCTTTATCCATGTTTCATCTACATCCATTTTTCCTTTCCATTTCACTAGGTGTTCTTTGTAATCCTTCATTCAAGTCTTTTTGTAAATTTAGTATTCTAGTATGCAGTGTGCCTTCTTGACTGGTGTAGATGGAAAATGGAGTTCTTCTACCTCTTAGATGACTTTATTCAAGTTTTAATCTAGATCAGGTATTGGTCCTTTGTATAGGACCAAGTCTGCAATATTAAAGAAATGTGACAAGCCACTATTCTATGGTAACTTTACCTTGTAAGAATTTGCTCCATATTTGGCCAATATAGTAAAGGGGCCAATTCTTCTCATCTACAACTTGTGTGGGATTACTTTTTGTAGTCTAGCCTTGTTCAGGTGTACCATCACTAGATCCCCAACCTCTAATTGGACATCCATTTTTCCTTCATCCACCTTACTCTTGATTTTCTCAGTATTTTCAATCAGTGTCTTCCTTACTACATCATGGACCTCTTCCATACAAAAGAAAAATACTCAGCATATCCACTCCTTTTTACTCTATCCTTTTGTTCTTTGAAATCATAATTGTTAGAATATACCCAGAAGATAACTGAGAGGGGGGGTGGTGAATCAGTTATCTGTAACTTTATTTCTTTTACTTCCTTAACTTCAGAATACAACAAAGTAAATGCTTAATTAGATAATATAGTACACAACACACAATTTGATTACGGGGAAACCAAATGGTAAAAACCTCGGTGGGAATTAGCGCACACAATAAACTATATTTGTTTATAGTAATCCTTGTTAGAAGATATTTTAACCCTATTAGGATTTTTACATTACAATGCAATAAGTATAGAGACTTGGATAAGGGTCGGACCCTGTTAGGAGTCTTTTACAAATAACCATGTTAGAGGTGGTGGACTCACTGTCCAAAAGCTCACTGCTTGATGGTGAAGGCTACAACCTTCTGTATAATAGATATGCACTATATCTGATGATGAACTATAGAGTAGACCTACTATCTTGATTAGTTCTAGTGTATTACAATCCTTTACTTCTTCTTCACATAGACTCTTGATGAACTAACTGCATCTTATCTTCTGCTCTGTACATCTTCTGTCTCTTTTTGTATCATTCACACTTAGCATTCACAAAAAAACTACTATAAGTATCTTCTCCAAATTAGAAGGTCATGTTGGCTCTTAAAAACATTTCAACAACATCTTAGTTAGCTTAACTAAGTACACAAACAATATTAAGTCCGTGCAAGTGAATCTAAATAGACTCGATGCTTCACTGAGTCGGCTTCACCAAATCAACTCAAACAACACGATCTTGATGTAATATGATAGGTGCATTTAACCAAAGATAGTTAACTCATAACTAACCATGAATATACACATGCATATCCTGAAGATAGGTGCAACTCAAGAAACATGTTATATACATCAACCCTAAACAGTTACACATCTAGAACTGTAACTGCTAATAACAGAATTACATAAATTTACTGAAGCATCATATCTAGGTCTATTTGTATGAACATAACATGATATACATGTCAACATTATGTATCTATCAACACAAGTCTTCATTTCATCATTCTAATAAGTACATACAGAATTACTACTATGTATTATATGTTGTCATCAATGACAAACATACAATCAATCAAATGCTCATAATAAAATCTCCAACAATCTCCCCCTTTGACATTGATGGCAACATATGATATAAAAACATCCTCTTGTTCATGGTGTCCTCTTTCATTTACAATCTTCTCAATATCCTCATCAAACTACTGCAGTTCCTCTGACTGTGCTTTTGTTCCATCTATATACTCCCCTAGAGTATAAGCTCCCCCTTAGTAAATACTCTCCCTTACTATATACTCCCCCTTTTACATCAATGGCAAAGGGCACCATAAACCATTAGGCACAGGTACTACTCTAGAAGTAGAGTAGTCAACCATTCATCAGTCACTTGATGACTGATGTTTTTCTGCTTCTTCTAAATAGACTCAGGAGAGGGAATGACTCCCAACTTCTCCCTGAGGTACTCAAAAGTATCCTTTGATAAGGGCTTTGTGAAAATATCTGCCAACTATTCTTTGGTGCTCACATAGTCCAATTTAACTTCTTTGTCTGCAACCTTTTCTCTTAAGAAATGATACTTGATCTCTATGTGTTTTGTCTTTGGGTGCATCACAGTGTTCTTAGACATGTTGATAGTGCTATTATTTTCACATAGAATAAAAATAGGATAATCAACCTAAATTCCAAAGTCTTTAACCATCTGCTTGATCCAAACCATGGTTGAACAATTCAGTGCTACTGCAACATATTCATCTTTTGTTGTTGACTGAGAAATATAGTTCTGCTTCTTGCTTATCCAAGAAACCAACCTGTTTCCAAGAAATACTGCTCCTCCTAAAGTTCTCTTCCTGTCATCAATACAACATGCCCAATCTACATCAGTATACACATGAAGTTGTACATTCTCTAATTTAGGATACCATAAACCATAGTCTATAGTTCCCTTTAGATATCTAAATATCCTCGTGATTGTCATTAGGTATTTTTCTTGGGTTCAGCGGAAAATCTTCCAACAATGCCAACTGCATTAGATATGTCAGGTCTAGATTGAGTTAGATAAATGAGTTTACCAATCATAGATTTGTACAATGTCTTATCAACTACTGTGGAATCATCATCTTTTGAAAGCTTGCTTCCCATTATCATGGGAGTGAGTACTAGCTTACAATCATCCATCTAAAAATTCTTCAGTATTTCCTTCACATATTTAGACTGATTAATGAATATACCTTTATTTGTTTGCTTTACATTCAGTCCCAAAAAATATTTTATAGGACCAATCATACTCATTTCAAATTCATTCTGCATTTCTTTTGCAAATGCTTTACTAAGCTTGTCATTACCCCCAAAGATAATGTCATCAACAAATATGGCAACTAATAATAATCCATTAGGTGTTTCTCTTATGAATAGGTTATAATCTGCTACTCCTTTCTTGAATCCAATCTTAGTAAGATAACCATCAAGTCTCTCATACCAAACTTTTGGGGCCTGTTTAAGACCATAGAGTGCTTTCTTCAATCTGCATACCATGTATAGTTTATCTGAAAGATTAAATCCTTCTGGCTGTTCTATGTAAACTTCTTCATTCAAGTCACCATTCCAAAAATCTTATTTTACATTCATTTGATAAACTTTAATGTCTTTTAATATTGCGTATGCCAAAAACAACTTAATGCCTTCCAGTCTGCTCATAGGGGAAAATGTATTAGTGTAGTCTATTCCTTCTCTTTGTGCATATCCTTTACATACTATTCTTGCTTTATTTCTTACTACTGTACCATCTTCATTCATCTTGTTTCTGAATACCCATTTTGTTCCAATCACATTTTTGTCACTGGGTCTAGGGACCAATTCCCATGTATCATTTTTGACTATCTGATCTAGTTCTT
>MU227573.1:4855872-4866112 GCA_018584345.1 Thuja plicata
TTCTTTCATTGCATTCTTCCAATCAGAATCATTACAAGCATCTTCAACACTTAAAGGTTCAATCTATGAAAGTAAACATACCTCTTCATCCATTGCTAGAATTTTTGCTTTTGATCTGGTCAAAACATTGCTGCTTTGATCTCCAATGATATCATCTTTAGAGTAGTATCTAGATGTGAATTTTGGAACCTTAGGTGTGTCTTCTGCTTCTGTAATCTGTGATTCTTCTCTACTTGATTTAGGGTCATTGCATGAGAGATCAATGCAATCAAACATTTCTTCAATAATAGTATCTTTGCTACTAGGCCTGGATTCATCTTCAATCATAGGTGCATATTCATAGTATATTTCTTGAACCATAAACTTCTCATCAATTTTTACATGAGTACTTTCAATTATCTTCTTCAATCTCAAATTGAAACATCTATATGGTTTTCTTTTTGTAGAGTACCTCAGGAAAATACCTTCATCACTTCTAGCATCAAACTTACCAACACCATCATCTCTCTTGATGTAGCACTTGCTGCCAAATATTTTGAAATATTTTACTGTAGGTACACTTCCAAAACAAAGTTCATAAGGTGTCTTATCTGTGCCTGGCCTCAATTGAGTTCTGTTGATAGTATAGACTGTTGTGTTTACTGCATCTCTCCAATATGTATGTGCAAATTTTCCTTCAATCATCATAGTGCATGTTGTATCAAGTATGACCCTATTCCTCCTTTCTGCTATCACATTCTACTGAGGGGTTCAAGGTGCACTTAACTGTCTTTTAATTCCATGTTCTTCACAGTAGTCATAAAATTGATCAGAGGTGAACTCTCCTCCTCTATCTGATCTCAAAAATTTTAGTTTTAATCCAAATTCATTCTCAACCTAAGCTTTGAATATTTTGAAATTATCGAAGGCTTTAGACTTCTCCCTTAAGAACGCAACCCACATCATCCTAGAAAAATCATCAATAAAAAAAATAAAATACCTTTCTCTGTAGTATGATCTTGTTTGGGTAGGACAACACAAATTTTTATGCACTAGGTCCAATATGTTCTCAGTTGAGTTCTTCTTGCTTCTAAAGGAACTCCTTACATGCTTTCCTATAGCACATTCCTTGCATATTGTGTCAATTGGTCTTGCAATACTAGGAAGGTCTCTGACTGCCTTAACATTGCTGATCTTTACTATATTATCAAAATTGATATGACAAAGTCTCTTGTGCCATAACCAACTGTCATCCACCTTTGCAAAAAAATAACTTACATCAGAATTGACCTGAAAAACATTACTTTTGTTTTGTAGCCTGATGCATTCATATCTCCATCCTTGTTGTTAATGATGCACTTGTTGTCTTTGAACTCCAAATGATAGCCTTTGTCAAGTAGCTGTCCAACACTTAGCAAGTTATGATGTAATCCATCAACATATAGAACATCATCAGTCTTGTTCTTTCCATCCAAAGTGATAGAACCTCTGCCTATTATAGGTTTATGAGTGTTATCTCCAAATCTAACCATACCACCTTTGTATTTTTCTAGATGAACGAATCTATCTTTGTCACCTATCATATGATGAGAGCATCCACTGTCAATGATCCAATTAGTTATGATGTCTGCTTTGGAAATTAGGGCTAGCTCTTGTTCTTCCTTTTCATCTACAATGTCCATTTCCTCAAGCAATCTTTCTGTGTCTCTAAGGGAAACGAATCCAATTTCATCTTCTCCTAAATCTTCATTGGCTACACCTTCTTTAGCATGATAAAATTCCTTCTTATATTTGGGTTTGTAATCAGATCTGAACTTCTTGACTCTTGTGGGACACTTAGATGCAAAGTGACCAATCTTGTTACATGAAAAACATTTAAATGGAAGCTGTCCTTCATATTTTCCTTTTCCTTTCTTTTCACTTCTAGCAATCATAGCAATGATTTATTAAAGTTCTTCATCAACTTCTTCTTTCTCATTATGACTGGAGGTGTGTAAGGATTTCTTTCCATGGACTGAGGTTTTGAAAGTTGTTTCACTTTTAGGTTCAGTCTTCAATCTTGATATCTCAAATGCAGAGATTTTTCTGATTAAGGTCTCTCTCTTGAATTCTTGTGAGAATTGCATGGTTTCCTCTAGAATGTTGATCTTTTTTTCATATTCTGATGTTAGAGTAGTTAGCAGCTTTTCCATTATATCTTCTTCTGATATTTCTCCACCATTGTTTCTGATTCTAGAGACTGCTTCATTTATTCTTTGATTTTAGGCTCTAATGTTTTCTTCGGGTAACATCTCAAGACTATTTTATTTCTTTTTCCATGTCTTCCTATGTGCATTCTTTGCTTGAACATCTCCTTCAAACATGTCTTCTAGATACTTCCATATGGTATAGGCTCTATCAATTTTCTTGATCTCAAAAAATTCACTGTCAGATAAGGTGCTGATTAGGGCTTCTTTGGCAATTGCATTATTGGTAAATGTTTCCTTTTTTCTATTAGTAGCATCATCCTTTGCAAGGTCTTTCAGAGATGGAATTACAACTTCTTGTGTGGCAATTTCAAAGATCTCAAAGCCAACACACTATAGATGTGTTATCATTTTGTTTTTCTAATCCAGATAATTTTCTCCATAAAACTTAGGGCTTTCTTTTCTTAAGTAAGACATCTGATCTACCTTAAGATGTTAGGCTTCTTCTCCAAGGCACTTGGCTCTGATACCAATTGTTAGAATAGACCTAAAAGATAACTGAGAGGGGGGGGTGAATCAGTTATTTATAACTTTAGTTCTTTTAGTTCTTTAACTTCAGAATACAACAAAGCAAATGCTTAATCAGATAACGCAATACACAACACACAATTTGATTATGGGGAAACCAAATGGTAAAAACTGATGAAGGGTACTCCCCTTAATACCACAAACACATAACATAAACAGAGAAACAACAACAATATGCAAGAACAGATAGTTGGCTTCTTATTATCTCCACAAATGTGGAATTACGAACTTTCAGAATTACAATATGAAAAGCCACATGGGCATTCCCTTACAAAATTCTGTAGGACAAAGCCTTGAATTATTACCTAGATCTACTACCCAGAACTATTCTGAACTCCCTAAGACAATAATACAGGCTTCCTTATATAGGCAATTTTCCACCGCCTGGGAAGGTTCTAGAATAAGGCCGACCAAACTTAGAGTTATTTTATTTTACATTTTATTACATCATAGTCGGCTCAAGATAACCTTTGAAACCCGAACAGAAATTTTGAAGAAAATTATTTTTTTGCCATTTCAGGTGGTCCAACTTCCGAAGACCATAAGTCATCACCAGTTGACCCGATCGGCTATTATAACCCCATTTCGGAAACGCCACGAAGCGCTCTACAGGCTTGACGAGCGCAAGCGCTTGTCACCCAAATTTTTGACCTCATCTGGGGCCTCTAAAGCCTTCAAAACTGAGTTCAAAGTTTCTGTACCCTGCTGCCAATACCAAAATTTTTCAATATCTTCCAATATACACTTGATCTGGCAATGAAACTTTACTGGCAGACTTATATGACCAAAATGAACCTCCAAGAAAGAAATCAGATCATTCTGAGCACATATGAAAATTACCAAAAATAGTAACTTTCCATAAATAGCAGCTCTGCACAAAATAGCCCTTATTGAATATAAAAACAGAAATATTTTTGGGTGATGCAAGATTGCTCTTACACCCAGAATGCTCCTGCATCAAAAACCCTGGTGGGAATTAGCAGCATCAATAAACTATACTTGTTTGTATTAATCCCTATTAGAAGATATTTCAAACTTATTAGGAGTTGTACATTACAATGCAATAAGTATAGAGACCTGGTTAAGGGTCAGACCCTATTAGGAGTCTTTTACAAATAACCTTGTTAGGGGTGGTAGACTCACTGTCCAAAATCTCACTACTTGATGGTGAAGGCTACAACCTTCTGTATAACAGATATGCACTATATCTGATGATGAACTATAGAGTAGACCTACTATCTTGATCAGTTCCAGTGTATTAAAATCCTTTACTTCTTCTTCACATAGACTCTTGATGAATGAACCACATCTTATCTTTTGCTCTATACATCTTCTATCTCTTTTTGTATCATTGACACTTAGCACTCACAAATGAACTACTATAAGTATATTCTCCAAATTAGAAGGTCATGTTGGCTCTTAGAAACATTTCAACAACATCTTAGTCAGCTTAACTAAGCACGCAAACAATATTGATTCCGCCCAAGTCAATATGAATAGATGCGACGCTTCACTAAGTCAGCTTCACCAAATACACTCAAACAACACGATCTTGATGTAATATGATAGGCGTGTTTAACCAAAGATAGTTAACTCATAACTAACCATGAATATACACATGCATATCCTTAAGATAGGCACAACTCAAGAAACACATTATATATGTTGGCCCTAAATGGTTACACATCCAGAACTGTAACTGCTAATAACATAATTACATAACTTTACTGAAACATCATATCTGGGTCTGCATGTATGAACATAACATGATATACATGTCAACATGTATCTATCCACGCAAGTCTTCATGTCATCATTATGATAAGTACATACATAATTACTACTGTGTATTATATGTTGTCATGAATGACAAACATACAATCTATCAACTGCTCAGAATCAAATCTCAAACAATAATGCCTCTAGGGTGTACGCCATAGACAATTTCAAAAGGACTCTTACTAGTAGTCCTATTCACAATATCATTGTAGGAATATTCAGCTTGTCCTATGATTTGTTCCCATGTTTGACCATACTCCTTTGTTAAGCATCTTAGGAGATTACCAAGACTCCTATTAAATACCTCCATTTGGCCATCAGTTACAGGATGGTATGCAGAAATAAAGGATAATTTGGTGCCCAACTTCTACCATAGACTCTTCCAAAAATGACTCATAAACTTTTTGTCTCTGTCTGACATAATTCTCAAGGTAAATCCATCTATTTTAACTACCTCTTTAGAGAAAAGAGAAGCTATTTGAGTGGCATCATTATTTGTCTTGCAGGGTACAAAGTGAGCCATCTTACTGAATCTATCAACTATTACATAGACACTATCCATTCCTTGTCTTGACTTAGGCAAACCCAACTACAAATTCCATGCTCAAGCATTCCCATGGTCTAGTTGGGATAGGAAGTGGTTTGTATAGGCCAGAATTAGAAGATGGTCCCTTGTCCTTCTGACACACAATACAACTCTCAACATATTTCCTAATATCAACATTCATATTTAGCCAAAAGTAAAATCTCTGAACAAGTTCTTGTGTCTTACTGACCCGAAAATGGCCACTCAATGCACCATTGTGTTTCTCCTGAATCAAATTCTCCCTTATAGACCCTCTAGGGACACATAATTGACTTCCTTTAAATAGGAGATTACTTTTTAAAGTATATTCAAAATATTTACTATAAAAGTGGTTCTTATATTATTGGCATACCTTATAGATGGCTGCAAAGTCTTCATCATCACCATATAGATCCTTGAATTTGTCTATTCCCATTCTTTGCAGTTGTATCTCCTAGATAGTCAGGGATTTTCTACTCAAGGAATCTGCAACCTTGTTATGAAATCCCTTCATGTGTTTGATATTGAATGTGTATTCTTGCAGGTACTCAACCCACTTCATATGCTTGTGGCTGAGTTTTTCTTGGGAGTTCAAGAAACTTAATGCTTGGTTGTCAGAAAAGACTATGAACTCTTTTGGAAGAAAGTAATGTCTCCATTTTCTCAGTGCCTGAACTAGAGAATACATCTCAAGGTCATAAGAAGAATATTTCTTCTTAGCTTCACTCAACTTCTCTAAATGGAAAGCCACTGGTCTTCCCTCTTGGCTTAAGACAACACTAGTTGCCACATTACTGGCATCACATTCTACTGTAAATAACTTTTCAAAGCTTGGAAAAACCAAAATAGGTTGTGTAGCAATCTTTTTCTTTAACAATTCAAAATCATGGTCAACTTGTTCATTCCATAAAAAACTTAGTCTTCATGCCTCCTTTTATAGTGTCCAACATGGGAGCACAAATTGCACTTAATTTTTTAATAAAACTTTCTATAATATTGGGCCAAACCATGAAAACTCCTTACCTCTGTTGTTGTCCTTGGAGTTGGCCAATTCAGACTGGCTTCCACTTTACTTGGATCCATCTTTAGGTTACCTTGAGATAGTACAAAACCAAGGTATACCAGCTCTATCTTGATGAACTCACACTTTTCTAAGTTGATCATCATCTTCTCCTCCCGTAGCTTCTTAAAAACCATTTCCAAGTGTTTGAGGTGCTCTTCTCTTGTCTTACTATATATGAGTATATCATCTAAGCATTGTATGCACCCTAAAATGGTCGCCTAGACCGTGGATCCCATTTATCATTTTAATCATTTTATCATTTTCCTGAATCAATGGCTTGCAATATTTTTAATTCAAATCAATTTTCTTGATCAAATCATAATTAATTCAATTATTTCAATATTTCCTAAGGTTTGATCATTTCATCAATAATATTATTTAATTAAAAGAAAATATCTCTTAAATAAAATAATGTTATTTAATTAAATAAAAATCCCTTTTAATTAAATGATGTTACCTTATTTAATTAATATCCCTTTTAAAAAAATAAAAAAATCTTATTCAATTAAAAGAAATAAAATAATTAAATGATTTTATCTTGTTTTAAAATTCATCTTTTAATTAAATAATATTATCTTATTTAATTAAGATACCTTTTAAATAAATAAAATAATCTTATTTAATTAAAAGAAAATCTTTCTTTTAATGAAATGATTTTATCCTGTTTTAAAAACCATCATTTAATTAAATAATATTATCTTATTTAATTAAGATACCTTTTAAATAAACAAAATAATCTTATTTAATTAAAAATATTTCTTTTAATTAAATGATTTTATCTTATTTTAAAATCCCTCTTTTAATTAAATAATATTATCTTATTTAATTAAAAATCCATCTTTTAATTAAATAAATAAAATTCGCACTTAAAGCTCTTTTTTTGATAAAAAAGGAAATAAATCAAATTAAATTAAATAAAAATTCCCTTTTCTCCACACTTTCCTAAGTGGTGGGATTTTTTGCCTCTTAATCATAGCCTTTGATTTTGCCTCTTGAAGATTTAAAGCACATGGATCAACAAAGATTTAATCTCCACCATTGCTTTAAAAGCCTCTTAATCTTCACCATCCATTATTCTTTATAAGGAAGCCTCTCCTTCTCATTTGAGCATTCCAGGTTTTTATTGTTATGCTACATGTTTGGAGAGCAACTTTGGAGGAGAATTTGAGCACTTGAGCTTGGATATTGCAACTTCTATCTTCTTATCTTCTTCTCTCATGCATTCATGACAATCCATTTAGATTACTTTGCATTTGCATTTTAGATTAAATTCATATTTCCTTTCATAGATTAATCTTGCATTTGTATTTCCTTTCATAGAATAAATCATGCATTGTTATCATATAGATTAGTTTCCTTTTATGCATTTGTTATCATATAGGATAGTTTCCATTCTCATTTGCATGCATACTTGATGATCATGGAGACTAGAATTCTTCCTTTTCCTCTTTGAATCTCTTGTTTTATTGTGTACTTGCAGGGGCACAAACTAGGTCAATCTGAGGGCCTCCATTACAAACCTTTGCACTCCATGACTAGAGAGTTATGAGTCGATATTTGAGGCCTCATTCTTGAGCAACCTTGAATGGAGTGATTCATAGAAGTGTGACACATTTTCATCACACATTTTTGGCACCCACCGTGGGCGAAATATTTGTTTTCTATCACTATAGTTATTTTTCATAATTTATTTTTGGATTTCTATATTTTCTCTAACCACTAATGTTTACTATTTTTGGTGGTTTGTGATTTGCTGTTGTTGTTGGTGTTGCTGATTTGGACTTTCTTGGATAAACAACAAAATGATTTGCGTTGCATTGGATTTGAGATATTTTGTTGATCTTTATAACATTTGGATTTTGGAAATAAAATGAACATCTCATGTGTTTAGCTTGAGTGTTATTTGCTTTCATAGATCACACTTCCAATTGGTGCTCTAAAAATAGACCTAGATTTTCTTTCTTGCATATATGTTTCACATAGTAATTAGGCCCTATGAACACCATTTGTGGTGATCTTGAGAGAGTGGGCTTCATTCACTTGTCTTACATGCGAAGCTCTTCTTGATGATAGATCCCCTTGTAGGTAGGTAAGGAGTTTTTTTTATCTCATTGGTCAACTTGGTTTGGGCTTCAACTTTTGGCAATACTTTCTCTCTTTGGAGAGATTGGTGTCATTTGTTGTTGTGTGAACCTTTGATGAGGTGATTTCAAATTAGTCGATCAATTAATATTGTTTACTATGTTTGGGTGAGGTGAAGAGGCTAGAGGATTATGCTCTTTTCCCTTTTATGAGAATCATAAATTTGGAACCCTTGAATCCAAACCAAGTCCCCATGTGGTCCATATTGTGAGTATTCCTTGTTAGAGAGGGTTGACTATAGTGGACACTCCCTTTATTGGGTAAACCATGTGGACAAAACGTCAAGCGGTAATAGCCATTTTCACCATGGTAGTAGCAGCCGCTATATAAATGTCCTTGTAGAAGAAATATCCACGGGTGTAGTTTCTTGTGGGTTGTCAGATCTCCTCAGTAGATCCTGATTGATTGAATTCTTAGACTATGTCAAAACCTCAGTGCATCAGGATTGGATTTCACCCACTTGAGATTGAAAAAGTTGCATTGTCAAACCATTACTATGAACCATAGTGCAACCAACTTTTTATTTTCTAGGACTATGTGCATGATTGGGAAAATATTTTGAGAGCATACACAAGTAAAATTCTTATGGAGTAGAAATGCTATAACAATATCCATGTTCATGTGCAAGGTTGCTTTGTCCCTTACTCATTGTTTGAAGACAATTAATTTCTTGAACTCCCTAATTGCTTTCTTGAGTGCCTGATTCATGATAAAATATGTTAATTCATCTAGTTGGTTATTTAAAATAAGTGAATACTGAGTTTTGTTGCCTTCCCTCACGTGAGAAAATGTTTTCTTCATGCGGCACTGTGCATTTCTTCAAGTGACTCTTTTCTAATCCCCGTGTGATATTTGCAAACCTGCTTTTAGTTTGTTGTCCTTTCTATTTCACTAGTTTCAGTTTTCTCACGTGGCTTTATGCATTTCGTTGCATGATCCTTTGCATTCCTTTGTGCGAGCCTGTATTTTGTCGCGTGAAACTATCTTCTATTGCTATCTGTTATCGTCTGCCGACTTTCCAAATCTGAGTTCCTAAGTTATGAAAACTTTAGTTGGTCTCCCCAAAGAGTGTTATGACATGTTGCTCAACATCCCAATGAACATAAATGGTATAAAATTATACAAAATGACTCTTGGTCTTCTTAATTCCACATATCCCATGTCTTCCTAGTCTTCCATTCCCATTCTTCTCTTCTTCCTTCACACTTCTTCCTCTTCTTCCAAAGATCTTCATGTATTCATGTTTCTTTCCCTCTTATTATCTAGTCTATCTTCTTCTATTTTCATCTCTTCTTGATTCCTCCTCTTCCAAAACCATGGATTTGCACCATCTTCTTAAGGAACATCTCTTGACAATAGATGATCTCAAACTCATTGATCAATTCATGACATATTGTTCCTCCAATGATCCTTCTAGATGTTACATGAGTGATGAATCCATAGAAAAAATAAGACAAAAATTGAATGAATCAGACATCTTTGCCAAAATCATGTACATGATCATGTTATGATCTCCTTCTTCCAAACATCTTTCATCTTCTAAGTCTTCTCATCATTCCTCATCATCCAAGTCTTTTTCTTCCACTAGGTCTTCATTTTCCTCTTCTTCATGATCTCGTTCTTCTTCTACTTCTCCCAAGAGTCTTACTTCAAAATGCATACCATAATGAGCAACGTGATGATCCTTATGATACATCTTCCACGAAGAATGACATGCCCATCTTTGATGACCATGATGATTATTATTACTATGATGATGGATAATGTAGTGATACCTATGACACCTCTATTCCTAAGAGTCCACCTTGTCGTGTGCTTGTTCTTACTGGTAATGGGTGTTCCCATTTGAGAGATTGTGATGGTGATCCATATGACTCTAATTTTGAAAAAGACTTTGATGAGTTTTGTGAACAATACCTCTTTGATGCTTCTATTGAG
>MU227573.1:4882587-4896197 GCA_018584345.1 Thuja plicata
AAAGTTTCATGGCTAGATCAGGTCTAGTTTTGAAGATATTGAAAATTTTTGGTATTGAAAATAGGGTATAGAAACTTTGAGCTCAGTTTTGAAGGCTTTAGAGGCCCCGGATGAGGTCGAAACTTGGCATTTCTGAAATGGGGTTATAATAGTCAATCAAGTCAACTGGTGATGACTTATGGTCTCCAAAAGTTGGGCCACCTAAAATAGCAGAAAATAATTTTCCTCCAAAATTTTTGTTCGGCTTTCAAAAGTTATTTTGAGCCGACTTTGATGTACTAAAATGAAAAATAAAATAATTCTAAGTTTGGTTGGCCCTAAGGGCTAAATTTCTGGAACCTTCTCGGGTGGTGGAAATTGCCTATATAAAGAAGGCCTATAGTGTTGTCTTAGGCAGTTCGGGACAGTTCTGGGTGGATCTGGGTAATAATTTGAGGCTTTGTCCTATAGAATATTGTAAGGGAAATGCCCATGTTGCTTTGCATATTGTAATTCTAAAAGTTTGTAATTCCACACTTGTGGAGATAATAAGAAGCCCATTTTCTATTCTTGCAAATTTTTGTTGCTTCTCTATTTCTGTTATGTGTTTGTGGTATTAAGGGGAGCACCCTTCATCACTGTGGGCCCCATTTATCATTTTAATCAATTTATCAATTTCGTGAATCAATGGCTTGCAATATTTTTAATTCAAATCAATTTTCTTGATCAGATCGTAATTAATTCAATTATTTTAATATTTCCTAAGGTTTGATCATTTCATCAATAATATTATTTAATTAAAAGAAAATATCTCTTAAATAAAATAATATTATTTAATTAAAGGAAAAACTCTTTTAATCAAATGATATTACCTTATTTAATTAATATCCCTTTTAAATAAATAAAATAATCTTATTTAATTAAAAGAAATAAAATAATCTTAGTTAATTAAAAGAAAATCTTTCTTTTGATTAAATGATTTTATCTTGTTTTAATATCCATCTTGTAATTAAATAATATTATCTTATTTAATTAGATACCTTTTAAATAAATAAAATAATCTTATTTAATTAAAAGAAAATCTTTCTTTTAATTAAATGATTTTATCTTGTTTTAAAATCCATCTTTTAATTAAATAATATTATCTTATTTAATTGAGATACATTTTAAATAAATAAAATATTCTTATTTAATTAAAAGAAATAAAATAATCTTATTTAATTAAAAGAAAATCTTTCTTTTAACTAAATCATTTTATCTTGTTTTAAAATCCATCTTTTAATTAAATAATATTATCTTATTTAATTAAGATACCTTTTAAATAAATAAAATAATCTTATTTAATTAAAAATCTTTCTTTTACAAGTTTCAAACGAGGACAAGAAAATGGCCCTAATCAAATGGGATAACTTATGCAAACCCATCTCTATGGGGGGTTTAGGGTTCAAGAACCTTATTTGGCAAAACCAAGCCCTTGGCGCAAAGCTGGTGTGGAGACTTTTTAAGGAGCCCAACTCTAAGTGGGCTTTAATTCTTCTCCAAAAATACGTCCCGGAGGCATACCCCATTAATATCTTTAGAGCCCAATCTCATGCCAAGGGATCACGTATTTGGAACTTTGTTAAAGATTCTATAGGCATAATCAGCAACCACCTCATGTGGGATATAGGTCTTGGGAATCACGCATTATTTTTGGAAGATTCTTGGGTAGGTTTCCCCGCACTTAGCAAAGAGGGATTTTCACCAATCTTCATTGAATTTTGCAAAGTCACCATTGGTACTTACCTTAAGGATTATATTAATCTTAACAATGACTATGTTATAGACTTAACCTCAAGAGGATTACCTTATAATCAAGAAAGTCAAAAGTTATTTAGTATTTTAAAAGAAAGAAATATCACTATTAAAAATAGGCCGGACACCCTCTTATGGGCTAGCTCTAATAATGGGGAATATTCAGTTAAAGACGGTTATAAAACTATTATTCAAGAAGTAAAAATGGACAACTTAGACATTCCCCTTAATTTATGTTGGAACAAAGCCTGTCTTCCTAAGGCTGGAATGTTTTTGTGGGCTGTTCTGCAAGACAAAATATTAACTTCTGATAGGATTCATAAGATAGGCTTCGCGGGTCTAACTAGGTGCCCCTTATGTGAAAGTCAGGAAGAGGATGTGAATCATCTTCTGTTAAATTGTTCCTTCACTCAGAATTGTTGGAAATGGCTACAACAATCCCTAGGTTGGAAGACAGCTCTTCCTTCCGATCTGCTAAGCCTCCTAAAAGCTTGGCCAGCTCTATATAAAGACAATCTTTATAAGGATATCTAGACTATTTCCCCATCCATCTTAGCTTGGGAGGTTTGGAAGGAACGCAATCGAAGGATTTTTATGAATCAAAAATTAGAATGGAAAAACATCACTAATAAAATTGAAGCTTCAATTACAGAAAAGATTAACAGCAAACTTCGTGATACCACCTGCTATGAAGATTCATTCAGATCTTGGGATAACAAGATTAGAATAAAATGACCCTCTTTAATCATACTGAATCTCTTTGGTAGAGGAGGTGCAAAGGCAAAAGTTGAAAGAGCCAATTGCTCCTAGGTCCCTCTCGAGGAGGGTTAGGTAAAGCTAAATTTTGATGGAGCATCCAGGGGTAACCTCGGAGAGGCGGGCATACGTGGTATCGTCAGGAACTACAAGGGAGAATTAATTTCTAAATATGCCCATCCCATAAAGCCTTCTACGAATAACATGGTTGAATGCCTTGCTGCTCTGGAAGGCCTCAAAATCTACAAAAATATCAAATTTTCAAAGCTTGTTATTGAAGGGGATTCCCAAATCATCCTTAATGCCATTTTCACTAAAAAGACTCCTAACTAGATTATTAATTCTAAGATAGGGGAAATTAATCTCATCCTTGAATCCTTTTCTGAGGTAATTGTCAAGCACACTTATCAGGAGGGTAATACTAAGGTAGACGCTTTAGCAAATCTTGGAGCCAACGGTAATCACATTATGGAATAAAGTACACTAGTTCCCTTCCCAAGCTCAGAGTTTGGTAGATATATATATATATTTATGAGGTCTATAATGTATTATATATATATATGTATACTTTGAGACACTTATGGATGTATATAAATACAGACTTAGCTAGTATCCCATCAAAGCAGAGAGTTCCCTTGATAGTATTTAAGAATGAAGAATTTTTTGTTGCCTAGTGGCCAATCATGGAAAGAAATTTAGACTTCCTCTATAAGGAATTTTTGCAGTCTAAGCGTGAATTGAGGGAGATCCTAGACTATTGGAGGGCTGAGGGTTTTGTTATCCCCACCTCCTTAAATGACCTGGAACCTACTAAGCTCCATGTCATTGCTCCAGCCATCATAAGATGCTCCTGACACTCTAGGATCTTGGATGAAACTGAAGAAAACATAGTGGTGATGCGCCAGGAGAACCACACTTGGCTCTACTCTACGGTGGAAAAGATGAAAGACTAGTGTCCTAGAGCTCCTACTGGTATAACCTTAATGTGTACACAACTGTATAATTACGGTCATTTACAGTAATCTATATGCAAGTTAGCTATATAAGTTGTATCTAGATTATAGAGGTAATTCTCACAGTTATGTACATAGGTAGGTGTGTGCCTCTATAGTTTATATACTAAGGGATAGGCCCAGTTTTGAACCTTCTCTGATGAAAATATTCCCTCTCTGTATCTACAGAAGAACAATGTAAAGTGAACTCTTCAAATAATAAATACTTTATCTATACTTTTAACAAGGTAAATTGGAATTATGGCTTCATTTGTTAATTTATGGCTATTCGATATTTTTAACTGATGGTGGTGGCTATTTATAACTCTTAATAAGCCCATTTGTACTAGCGCTTTCTCAAGTTTTTAGCATTTTAAGACACAAGGTTATATTTTCCTGAGCTGTAGATCACATTAATACTCTATGCATCCAGAAGGATCTATCTTTAATCTAATTTTGTAAGTTCATATTGTGGGTTGATAAACATAATGTATTTAAATTGCATCTTAAGGGTAGATGGAAAGTTAGATCCTCAAAGTATGCAAATATACACATACTATACATGGATATCTTCATGTATAATATGTGCATATTTGTATACTTGTTTATATATATAAATGTGCACATCATATAATTCATGCGTACATCCATATATATATATATATATATATCCTAGCATCCCTCAGGCTTTTCAACAGATGCTTTAATATTATTGGCACCTCCTTTCTTTTACCTTGCTTAACAAATATTCAGCTGATCAGTACTGGAAATATAGGATGTATAGATGTTATATAGGTTTTCATAAGAATGGCTATCTCTATGGACGAGCTCGGCTTGTATCCCTGCATAGAAGGATTGGTTGTTTTCATAAGTTAATATTAATCCCCATTCAAAGCTGAATGGGTATAAAAGGTATACTCTCTATTTTCAATTTACTGGATGCATATATATGTATACAGACTCTATAAATATGCAGATACTGGATGCATATATATGTATACTTTTATGCTCATCATATATATATAAATGTATACATACTGAACTATGTAAACATCTATATATATTGTTATGATGAAGACAGCCATACTCTTATATATATGAAGACAGCCATATTCTTATATATATGTATCTATATATTTTTGGTATATTCATATWTATAGATTCATATTTATTTTCTTTCAAATTACTGTTTATTCAGWCTTTATRTGAYAGCTTTATCTATATCTATATATATTGCACACTAATATATACTGATATATATAAAGCTTCAAACATGTGTTTATACATACTCTCTCCTAAATATATATACATGTTTGCACATATATATATGTTTATAGACATCCAAACTAGGTTAATGTTATTTCAATTAGCTAAGATGAAGAGTGTTTGGAAATTCTATATCCATCAAGGCTAGTTGGATATCAGATTTAATATTGAGTAAAGGATTTAGGGTTTGTTACTACTTAATAGTATATTCTACTAACATTGGCAGATATTGGTATTAAATTAGAATGGATACCCTATACACAGCTTGTCTTATATAACTTGGAGAGGTATATTTTCCTTTTTTCACTATACTTATTATTCTTTTTCCTAATATTAATCAATATATTTTTAAGCTAAGACGTGAATTTTGTTACCTCGATATTGGCTAATCTATGGTAGTGGAGGTTTGGTGTCTGATATACAGGAAGGATGAATCTTCTGGATGCGCGAGTATTATTCTCGGCAAACCAAGAGGATGAATTAGTGCTTATCTATTCATCCTAATGTATAACTATTAGATCATGTTCCTTAAAGAAAGAAAATCTTGAGAACACTCGGGACATGGGTATGGCCATGAAGAAATGTACAATTCTCGATATTTATCAAGCCGCAGGTATGCCTATGGAAAGAATGTATTTAAAAAATCTAGTCAATAGATGAGTCATGGGTATGCCCACGTAAATTTTGTATAAGGACAAGACCTATGGTCCTGGGCAAGGCTAGAGGTTTTCTTAATCCCACTCTTTCCTACCAGCACCTATAGCGAGCGGGGTCACAATGTAAAATAATAATTTACATTAATTACAAATTTTTAGGGCTTCGGCCTTTTATCAATAAATTTTTTTTTTTTCTTTTAATTAAATGATTTTATCTTGTTTTAAAACCCCTCTTTTAATTAAATAATATTATCTTATTTAATTAAAAATCCATCTTTTAATTAAATAAATAAAATCCCCACTTAAAGCTCTTTTTTCTGATGAAAAAAGGAAATAAATCAAATTAAATTAAATAAAAATTCCTTTTTCTCCACACTTTCCTAAGAGGTGGGATTTTTTGCCTCTTAATCATAGCCTTTGATTTTGCCTCTTGAATATTTAAAGCAAATGGATCAACCAAGATTTAATCTTCACCATTGCTTTAAAAGCCTCTTAATCTTCACCGTCCATTATTCTTTATAAGGAAGCCTCTCCTTCTCATTTGAGCATTCCAAGTTTTTATTGTTATGCTGCAGGTTTGGAGAGCAACTTTGGAGGAGAATTTGAGCACTTGAGCTTGGATATTGCAACTTCTATCTTCTTGTTTTCTTCTCTCATGCATTCATGACAATCCATTTAGATTACTTTGCATTTGCATTTTAGATTAAATTCATATTTCCTTTCATAGATTAATCTTGCATTTGTATTTCCTTTCATAGAATAAATCATGCATTGTTATCATATAGATTAGTTTCCTTTTATGCATTTTTATCACATAGGATAGTTTCCATTCTCATTTGCATGCATACTTGATGATCATGGAGACTAGCATTCTTGCTTTTCCTCTTTGAATCTCTCATTTTATGTTGTACTTGCAGGGGCACAAACTAGGCCAATTTGAGGGCCTCCATTACAAACCTTTGCACTCCATGACTAGAGAGCTATGAGTCGATATTTGAGGCCTCATTCTTGAGCAACCTTGATTGGAATGATTCATAGAAGTGTGACACGTTTTGATCACACAAGTATAATACTACAAACTTTCCAATATAGTCTATGAGGACCTCATTCATCAACCTCATGAATGTAGATGGAGCATTTGAGAGTTTAAATAGCATTACAAGACATCATACAGTCCTTCTTATGTTTTGAATGTTTTTTTCCACTCATCCCCTTCATTTACCCTGATTTGATGATAGCCACTCTTTAGGTCTATCTTTGTAAAGTACCTTTCTCCTCCTAGACAGTCCATTAGGTCTTCTATCCTAGGGATATGGAATCTATACCTTATGGTAATCCTATTGATTTCTCTAGAGACTTTACATAACCTCCAATTTTCTCCCTTTTTAGGTGCTAGGACTGTGGGCAGGACACATGGGCTAATGCTCTATCTTATAAGGCCTTGTTCTAGAATCTCTTGGATTTGTCTAGAAATTTTCTCATTCTATTGAGGAGTTATTTTATAGGCTACCTTATTGGGTAGGGTAGCTCCTGGTATTAGGTCTATATGATGTCTTACAGACCTCTTAGGGGGTAGGGTTGATGGTTTTCCATCACTCACTATACCTTCATACCTTTTTAAGATCTCTTAGAGTTCTTTAGGTAGCTTTGTCCTCTTCTTTGTTTTGTCTTCAACTTCCTTTTTCTTTAACACCAGTGCAAATCCAACTCCTTCTCCTTCTAAAGTCTCTAAGAACTCTATTTTACTAACCATGAGAACATTAGGACCAATTGTCTTCAATTTTGCATCCTCCAACAGTGATTAGATTTTGTATGTCACATTGTCCTTCTTGAAAGAGTATGAATGGTTCACTCCATCCTGCATGGCCCTTCTATCAAATTGGAATGGTCTACCCAGGAGCAAGTGTGATTCCTCCATAATTAATACATCACATAAAAATTTATCCTTGTATGTCCCAATTGAGAATTCTACCCAAGCTTGCTCATTAACAAGGACATGTTGTCCTTTATTTAGCCAAGTCACATTGTAGGGACTGGTGTGGGGCATCCTTGTCATTTTCAACTTGCTGAATGCCTCCTCTGACACTATGTTGTCAGTGAACCCTGAGTCTATGATGAATCTACACACTTTACCCATAATCTTACACTTTACTCTAAATAGTGATCTCCTTTGACTGAGTTCTTCCTTCACTAGCTCTTTGATCAGAGTTCTTCTCATGATGGGATTCTCTCCCTCCTCTGATTCTAATGGCACTTTAGGGTTCTTATTTCCACCACTTGTCTCCTTGTGAACCTAGTTCACTCTTTGGTCACCTCCTTGAGAGGTACTTCCCTTCTCTTGACACCTATATGTCGGATGTCCTAACTGATTATAGTGATAGCACTTCATATTGGCAAAGTAGTTGCCTCTTCCTTGGTTGTTGTCTCTTCCTCTGTTATTAGATTTCCTCCCTATACTTGAACTTCCTCTATTGAAATTTCCTTCATGTTTTTCAATGATCTTAGTCTTTTCTTGACTTTTAGATTCAGATTTTATTCCACCATATCCACCTCTTTGTCCTTTTTTGTCTCTTCCTCTACCCCTTCCTCTAGAGGTGCTTGAATTCGGTTTCTTCATTAACTTGTCTTCCACCTTGAGAGAAATTTGGTGGCACTTCTAAACTATGTATGGAGTCAAAAGACTCATCTCATCTTGAATGGTCCATTTAAGTCTATTAAGGTATCTTTCTACATTCACTTTCTCATCCTCTGCTACTCTTGACCTCATACAAAGTCTTTGAAATTCCTCAGTGTATGAGTTTACATCTAGGTCCTTTTGCCTTAGACCTTATCTTCTTATGTATAATTGGATTTCATAATCCATAGGGATATAAGCATCTCTAACTTTTGTAACCATAGGCTTCCATGAAGCAATGGGCCTTTTCCCTTCCATTTCTCTCTCATCTTGGATGAATTTCCACCAAGTGAGTGCAGACCCTCTCAGTCTATCTTTTGTAACCTTCACCTTTTGAGCCTCAGTGATACCATCACACAAAAAATGGTTTCCTAGTTCCTCTATCCAATCAAGGACTACCTCTGGTTCCATTTTTCCACTAAAAATAGGAACTCCTTCCAATGCTTTTCCACTCATATCCTTTAGAGATCTTAGGAATGGATCCTCATTAAGGATAGGGTCAGCTTCAGGGATCTCATCTTCAAGGGAAATCTCCTTGCCTTTCGCTTCAATATTTTCCTTCACTTCATATGCTTTCACATCAACTTCATCCCCTTTTTTCTCCAATTGAGCCAACCGATCTCAAAGTAGTATATTCTCCTCTTCTTGTTCATCTACCTTCTTAGCCAACTCAACATGAGTCACTATTTTTGACTCTCCAACTAATTTTTCTAGCTGGAACATTAACCACAAGCCAGATCAAAAGAGGCTCCAATACCAATCTGATGGAAGTGTTCCAAGATTGGCTTGCACAACTCTACTAAGGTCTTAACTTGCCCTGGTCAACCTAGGATCCTAATTCTCTTCTATATTCTACTAAATTATTGATTCTTCATACCCTAAGACTATTCTAACTCCACACTAAGAGTTAGTTTCTTTGTGCTCAATTTTGAAAGATTTCCACCATTGAAAGTACTCCTTGTCCCTATGCTTCCTTGGATGACTCCAAGCTCAAATCTTCATAAACATCTTCAAAAGTGCTACAAAGGACATGTTTACTTTTATGACACCAATATAAAATATTTTGAATCCCTTTTGAATGGGTCTTCTATCCCAAAGTGATCGAGTTCCACCCTCACAATGCTTTTGAACCTATTAGGCCTAGTAGTCCTATTAGCACTATCCAAAGGTTTTTTCTAGATTCTTGTCAAAAAATTCCACACAACCCTAAAAAAATCTAGGAATAAGATACCCTTTTCCAAGACCTTAAATATTGTCAAGGTTTTATCTCCTCAAACCATATGTACACTATTGTCCTGAAATGTAGGTCTTTTAGGCCTATTTTCAAGCATTGACAGTGACACACTAATTTCTTGCTATAAATGTGTCAAGATGGATTGATAGGATCTATACTTATAGGTAGGGATCAATTAGACCAAAAGGCTCTTGGAACCATAGTTGGTTTCTTTCCCTCACACACTCCTTTGCAATGACACTTGATTGTTACTTTGTTAGACCGCTAACAAGACATACATTGTTTTCCTAGGGCATAACCTTAAAAATAGTAGATCACCTCTTCAGTACCTCTCCTTTAATATTAAAACTATAAATATGCTCCCCTAAAACATTGATCCACCCTTAGTAGATTCCCACCTTCAGATTTCATGGGGGAGCCATGGAAACACAAACTACTCTAGACTAGACTAGCAGACTCCCTAAATCTTAATCAATTTACAAATCCTACTAAATCTTCTCTATATTAGTTGGAAAATGAATAAAAAATTATTATAACTACCTATTCAACACATATCTAACACTACATCGATCAGTTCAATCCATATAATCATTGTGTATCTCAAAAATGCTTGAATATTACTTAAACACATAATTGCAAAGCTTCTTACTATTCCCAAAACTTACTTACATTCAATATACCTTGGTAAATTAATCCTTAGGCATCTTAGGATACTTCCTCCACCATTTTATGGCACTAGAATTTATTGTTCACCTCCATCTCAAGAGGAATCCAAATGTTGTCTATGTTGCATGCAACATATACTTCCTCCACCATTTTATGGCACTAGCATTTATTGTTCACCTCCATCTCGAGAGGAATCCAAATGTTGTCTATGTTGCATGAAACATTGCAATAATGCAAAATGTTGTCATGACAACATTGTAGCATCTTTTACATAAATGCTTGAAACTAACTTGTATGACCTTTACTATGCTTGGTACAAGGTATATACATCATTAAGGCCTTTTTAGGCACCTTCCCAATCCTAACTGACTCTAGGAACCATTAAGACTCATTTTCCCTACTCAAGCCAAAATAATGCATTAAAGTAAACTAACTAGACTAGGTTGGATTTGACACTAATTATAAATCCACATAGTAACACACCTTACAAGACCTACTAAGGTCAAAATTAAACACACACTGACTTGGCTAAGGTCAGTTACAAGAAAAAACATTCTAGGGCTTAGAGGATATCCTAGGTAGTCCTGCACCATATGGCAACAATGCTTACAAGGTGGAGCTTCCTGAAGACATTGCGATGTCACCAGTTTTTAACATTGCAGATTTGGTATCATACAAAGGACCCATTCAAGATGTTGATGAAAACCTTCAAGAGGTAATACAAGAGGTAAAAGATCTAATATTAACCCCTACTCCATCTATGATAGCTGAAAAGATACTAGACTCAAGGGTCTACAAGAAGACTAGGAACAAAGACTATATGGAGCACCTTGTCAAATTGAATGAAAAGAATATTTTGATGCCACTTGGATTAGAGAATCAGTGTTCAAAAGGTTGGGCATTGACTCAAACATGCTCAATCCAAGGATGGATTAGCATTTCATTTGTTTGGGGGAGTATGGTGCAAGACCACACCTAGATTAACCCCTATGTTTTCTTTCTTTGTTCTTTGATCCTGGCATGTACTGACTCTAGCCAAGTCAGGAGAGTTTGTGTGGACCTTAGAAGGTCATTTTATTTATTTCCCTAAGATTGATATGACTAGGTCAATCTATGACTAGATAGTTTCTAAGGAGTTGTTTTCTGTGTTTTCTTTCATATATTGCAGAGATGGGTCCTAGAGTGAAAAAAATGACTTAAATATCTTAGGTTAATTTTTTAATGACTTTGAGGATGGTTATATGTCATATGAAAACAATTGGAGAACTAACATAAAAGGTTTGAGTGATATTGAAAAAGTTGTCATTTCTTGCCAAAGTTGTCAACTTGGCTGAAAAGTGCTAAAAATGAAATAAGAGGAAAGAATGATTGTCTAATATTCCTTAAGAAACACCACAAAGAGATTCCAAGTCCTACTTGCTAGGAAAAACCAAAAAGAAGAAGAAAAAAAAATGTTGCTATGACAACTTTTGGAATTTGCATGATAGTTTAGAAGAATATGTTGCAGACCAAGTTGGATGAAGGAATGATGTTTTTTAATGCCTCAATCCATGATGGGAGGTTACTTAGGATGTGGAAATCCTACCCAAAACCAGAAGCAAGAATATGTAAGAGGAAAGAAGAAGTTTGAATGAATGAAAATTCTCAGTTTTTGAAGAAGAATACTATTTTTGTGCTTTTTGGTTGCATGCATGTGAGAAGAGACTTATAAATATGTTTTAGTGTTTGATACATCTCTATAATGATCTAATGAAAGTTTTCTATTAACGTTACAATTTCATTTGAGGTCACCTCCGCATGTTGTACTGGCTTTTCCAAGTTCTAGTATCACAGTCATATAGTTTTGAGATTTTTGATTGCATGTAAGGATTAACGGATTGAAACTCTTGATATAACCTTGGATACATGTTTAGAATGCACATATAGACATTTTTCATTCATTGATCAAGTTAGGAATAGGTCATTTTACTTTGGTTTGAAAATCATTCATTTCTAGGTAGTCTGTTTCCACTATTTAGGCAGTCCATGAAAATGCTTTTGCCACTCCCTTTCATTTTGTGAATTTTTGATATATATGGGAGTGGAATTGTATATTATTTTGATTGCAGTAGGAGGGGACCCATGAACCAGTTTTTCTAGCATTACAATGATGCCCTAGGCGAGTTGAGAGCACCCTGCTAGGCATCATCAGAGCTTGAAAGCAAAAGATAGTGGATTGAATGCATTGAGAGATTCAATCAAATATTGGTAGAAGTTAGGGGGAAGTGTAAAGGAATTTAATAGAGAAGGAGGATTTCCCAAGAGAATTTCTACCATAGTTTTTAAGAGACCCTAGAGAAGACTGTCTAAAACAACTTGAAACCCTCATTTTTAGGCCAAGTTGGGACTTTCCAGTGTATGGATAGGTTGATGAGTTGAGAGCTTAAAAATATTGCGGGTCTCCCAAAAGGGTACTTAGATATAAGGTTTTTTACCACCTTGTTAAGGAGATTTTGGATTAAAGAGGAGAAAAACACTCAAATAGGGCTAATTCTAGTAGCCCTATTTGGTTCAAAGTGGAGAGTTTTGAGAGTTTCAATCACTAAAATCTTTTGATTTGTAACCATAAGGTGAAATTGGATTGAATAACACCTCAAAAAATCCCCCATCCACTATGAAACAAGAAAGAGTCATATTGTGTGAATATTCAAGGTGGACAACAAGGTAGAACCCTTGGTTTTGTAAGCAATTGAATTGGTGTAACTAGGTAGGGTAGTTAGAAGGATAGGAGTGGGATCCTATAAAGAGTAGGGTATCTAAGTGAACCCTAATAGGCTAGGATAAATACTAAGCAAGTCCTTATAGCTAGTAAGGACACCAGATCAACCCTGAACCCTACGTTACATCAATGTCTTGTGAAGAATCATCTTGTATACATATTTGAGATTTTATATTGTGCTTAATATGGATTGTTGTCTAGCGAGATTTAGAGTATATGATCGATAATTATACCCTTTCGCGGTCACTAGACAATGATAGAGATCTATCACATATCTTAGGGATCATTGTTAAATAATTTAGGAATATTTGATTTGAGATTTCGAGAATAAGAGCTTAAGAACAAAGCTCAAAGCTACACTTTTATTAGGTTCATGTGACAACTTGATGGATCGTTGCATGATTCAAGATTTTCTAATTTAGAAGAATATTTTCTCAAAATAAAATATATATTCATACTATGTAATCAGCAAATGTTTTTTTGTAATTCTGATGAAGGGTGCTCCCCTTAATACCACAAACACATAACATCAACAGAGAAACAACAACAATATGCAAGAACAGAGAATTGGCTTCTTATTATCTCCACAAATGTGGAATTACAAACTTTCAGAATTACAATATGCAAAGCCACATGGGCATTCCCTTACAATATTCTATAGGACAAAGCCTCGAATTATTAACCAGATCTACTACCCAGAACTATTCTCCAACTGCCTAAAACAACACTACGGGCCTTCTTTATATAGGCAATTTCCACCGCCCGAGAAGGTTCCAGAAATTTAGCCCTTAGGGCCGACCAAACTTAGAATTATTTTATTTTCAATTTAGTACAT
>MU227573.1:4907069-4940071 GCA_018584345.1 Thuja plicata
CTTGAATCTTCTTTTTCTTGAACAAACTTGACTTCTCCTTCTTCTTCAAATAGTGATTTCTTGGGATCCTCTTGCTTTTGAGTTTTGGATCTACAAAACCTTGAGATGTGTCCAGCCTTTCCACATGTGTGAAAAATGATAGGAGGTCTGATGTTCTTGTTCTTCATGTTGCACTGCTTTGCTATGTAACCATTGTAGTTACATATCTGACATGTAGTGTTCTGTAAATTTCTTCGAGGTTGATTTCTCTGATTGTTTTGATTCATTCTTCTTTGATTTGTTCTACAATGTATAGCCCTGTGACCAAACTTATTATAGGAGTAACAATAACCATTGAAAGGTTTTACCTTTTTGCAATCTCTTGCCAAATGACCATGCTTGTTACATGCATAACAAGTTCTGTTAACTTGCTTGATTTCCCCTTTAGGTGGATCAGTTTTAATCTCTTCAACATTTTCAACTTTCTTTGCTTCTAAAGATGCTTCATGTGTTTTCTTTCTTTCCTGCAATGAATTGATTTTGATTTGTGCTACACTGTATCCAAGACCAGTAGTGTCACCTTTTTGCTTTTGTGCACTGAGTTGAGATTGAAGTGAATCAGAACTTGTGTGGAGTTTATCAATCTTATCTTTTGCTTCTATTAATTCAGATTCCAAATTCTTCTTTATGTTTTCCAATTCTAGGACTTTCATGTTTGCTTTCAAGAGTTCATCATCTAGTTGTTTTCTTTCTTTGATCTTTCCTTCAATAGCAATGTGGTTGTTTGTGAGCTGTTCATCTAGATTTTTAATTTTATCTTTCAGAGACATATTCTCTTCATTGAGCTTTTTGATCATTTTCCCTAAATCACTTGTAGAACAATCCTTCAAATCTTTTCTTAATTTCTTGATAAGCATTTGTGAGCCATCAACTTTCAGTCTAAGTTCTCCATTTTCTTTTTCAGATCTATCAAGATCTTGAAGAGCTGCTTCAAGATTATTTTTCAAATGTTTTTCTTCTACTGGGTCCATGATCTCCTCAACTGGTTAAACTTATTTGCTGAGGACCAGAGCTCTGATACCAATTGTTAGAAACACTGAGAGGGGGAGGGGGGGTGTGAATCAATGTTTGTCTATTAATTACTTTTCAGAAACTTAAACATAAATCAAACATACATTGAATGAAGCTTAACATAAGAAATCATAACACGTGATATGATTATGGAGAAACCTTGATCAGAGGAAAACCCTGGTGGGAATTAGTTCCCACAAATATTGTACTAGGTATAATGAACCTGTTAAAGTTCCTTTGCCCTGTTAGAAGCAGTCTTTATAATATGAGTACAATGACCTGGTTAAAGGTCTGACCCTGTTAGGAGTCTTTTACAAAACCATGTTAAAGGTATATGACTCACTACCCAATAGGATGAAGGCTACAACCTTCTGAAAGATGATATACACTATATCAACATGAACTGCTATGATGACACTGTTGTCTGATCAGTTCCATGTATGCGTCAATGCTCTTACTCTCTTAAAGGGCTATATCATATACTGACTTCATCATACTGCTCTTCTATATCTTCCTCTTACATAATCATCGATACTTGTAACATAACTTTTCATTATATACTTATATGTTCATATCCGAGTAGGTGCGACCCAAAAACAAGACTCTAGTCGGCCCTAAAACAAAATACACAACACTTCTGAACAAGTCAGCTCAAGCGTGTTTACTACAATGCTAATTACATTATTACAAACATATAACCAAAGGCGCTTAGCCATTACATAACAAAATAATGCACGCTGATCAAAACACTAGTCGGCTTCCATGCTCTGTCTTCTGGACTGCTGATCTACTGATCTGCCTGTAACTTTGTCATACTATTATTCCATACTATGTGTGTCTAGATGTAGCATGTACATATGTCATACAACATATATCTGAACGTGCATACGCTGACTCGATTTATCGCATGTGCACTGATGTGCTGATCATTGAATATCTCTGTCTGCCCTATTTTCCATACTTAGTCATTTTGTCTTTCATGAAAGAAACTGAACATGACTTTGTTGCCATGATGACAACACAAAATGAGTCATGCATCCTCAGGAAGTCAACTTGCCAACATAAACATTTCATCATTCTTTTGTTTATGATGTGTAACAAGATCCTATCTATAAATCTACAGAAAATATATAACAAAGAGATTTCCGTTGTTGTTCACATCGACGTAACTAAACGGGTAAACCACATAAATCTAATTTTTATGGTTTTTAATATCTTTCATCTTTTAATTTTGAGTTCATAATTATTTATTTATCTCTACTTTGCATCTACAAATATTGACTAGCATATGTGCCTTGAACACAAATCACATATATCATTCAACTGCTTCACATTGTAAATAAATGGCTTTAAATGACATCGCAACTACTAAGATAGACAATATTTTCAAGAGAAGCATGACGTTCTTCATTCTACTTGGTTCCTAAAATTCCAAATCAATATGAATTTTCAATAGATAGTTATTTTAAAAGTAGATCTTGGTGTATGGTAGTTATTGTGTATTTGATTAGTATCTACTTTTTAGATTAAAAAAAAAATTGCTTCCCGATTGTATAGCTACAAGATATAAGTGTTAAAATAATGAAATCCTTAATTAAAAAATATTACGTTTTTTTCAATAATTTTGTATAGATATGTTAAGATGTTATGTATTGCCCAAATTTCAAGCACTAGTAGTACTCATGCAATACAAATTTAAACATTTAGCACAATATAATTGTCAATCTTGATACAAGTTAGAAAATGACAATACTATAATTAAGAATAGATTCACATGGCTTGAATTAACGATATCTAGATTTATTAAATATACCAATACTTTCAATGTACCCCCACTCCCATGAACACTTTAAATTATTTATTGACACTAAAAATAATTTTATATTTTTTTCAATTTTAACAAATTTTTGTAATGAGTAATAGAACTATAAATTTGTTCTTTAAGCTTATCACACATTTTTTCAATGGAGGTAACCATGGAACACTTGGTCTTGTGACATTAACTACAATAAAATAACAATTTGATTGTTTTTTCAAGTAAAAAAATAACATGTTTTTTTTAAAGATTAAAGGCTGACACCTATACTTGTATTAATAATATAAGTAGATAATTACATGGAATGCCCAGATTTGAAAAAGGGCAGAGAGAGAACCCCCAAAGAATAACATGTTTTTGCATACCAAATAATGAAAAAATCAGCTTGAACTGTTAATACATTACAATGAATCAGCACTGGATATAACGATGGAAGTCTGTCCCAATGCAGAGAACAGACTATTATAAGAATCAAACAATTGAAAACAAGAAAGCTAAGACATGAACCCTTTTCAAAGAAATCAATGGGAAAGAATACAATATGCCCAAATTGAGAGAAAACATGCAAATCTGGCTAATTTGAAATTGTCAATGGTGGTTAATATGTCCATGTTTGTGGCTTCCACGATGGCTTTTTCTTCCATTTCCTAGACATCTGTTGTCTGTACAACTCGAGCAGTGAAACGAAGGCTTGCCAGCGCTTTAACTGCACGCATATCATCAACAACAGCAAGCAAATCTGGTTAGAAATTCTTTATGGAAAAACATTTCTATCATTCACATGTAGATGAAAATCATACTATGAAACCCTAAATAACAAAACTATAATTGGTGTAATATTAGATAATATATACCAAAGTCGGATGTGGATTGTGAATCATGCTCGACGATGACTGTTCTCCGTTGAATGTTAACACTGACATTCTGAACTCCATGTCGTGCCTCCAGCGATGTCCTTATCCTTCCTTCATCGGAATCCTTACATATTCCCTGAACACTCAGAGTTGTTTTCTTCATGATGGCAATATACTTATCCTATGCAATTCGAAAAACAAATGAAGGTGATGGATCTCAGAATAGATCTGTGCTTTCTAATTTGAGATTATGATCCGTTCCTTCAATGGTGAAGTGTATTTATCTTTGCCAGGGAGAGTGATTAGCAAGAAATGTTTCCTTCCTTGTAGTGAACAAGAAATAATCAGGAAAACTGCAGAGAAAACGTTTTACGCGGAGAACGCGTTTTAAAATTACAGGAAATTGCCCTCACTTGATCTAAATTTGTTTACTTGACTACCACCTCCCTTCATATTTTCCAGATTTATTTAATTTACGAGGATTTATTCAATGCAAGATAAAGGGGAGTTGGGTTTATAGTGTAGACAGAAACCCTTTACGTGAAGACTAAACTGTATGCATGCCTTTTTCTTCACGTTAATTTGCATGGGGAAATTGTAGTGAAATTGGTGAGAAGGGAAGAGAATGTCAACTTCGGAGGGTTTTCATTTTTAGGTGGAAATAGTCATCCATGCAAATTCTTAATTAAATTGACTATTGAGATTGTAAGTTTGACGTCAATGTACGAAGCTGCTAAGAAGGACAAGCTAACTAATAACTTCCAAATTTCCAATTTTGGACTAGCTCCCTTTTGTGGGTTGTGAATTCGTGAATGCGGTTAGTGGACTTACCCGTGATGAGATGAATGAGAGAAAAGTATATCAATCTATTTATTATTTCAAATAAAGTTCCCTTAAATAAGTACTAAAAGAATTTTGTTCACATAAACTGAACTACCCTTACAAAACTTGTTAGAATAATGTTTACTCACCGTATTGCTGGATGAGCATTTAGTACATATTCTAGACTTTTCTTTCCAAAACAATAATAGTAAAACTCTTAGAATCCTCTCTCTTATTCTCATCGTGGTTGCTGTGTTTCAAAGTGCTCTGTTTCTGCCCTGTCTTACAATTGTACTCTGTTATTTTTGTGTGATCACAATATAATTAGTGATTTTGTTTGCTGTCTTCTTGCTGCTTTTATTAGTTCAATATGGTATCAGAGCTGCTTGAATCTTGGGCAGTAATATGGGGATTTTGTATTGCAAGATTTGATATTTTTTGCAGGCTGTAATTTGGTTGAGTAGTACTAGGAATGTTTTGTGGCAAGTGAACATATTGCAGCAAAGGGAAGAATTTATATACAAAAATTGGTGATTAATTTTTATTTTTTTCTGGGTATTAAAGATCTTGAAGTGTGTTTCATTCTCATCTAAAAATGAGGAAATTTTATAAAATATATTCTCTTGGTATTTTTCTGTCCATAGTAAAATTAAATGGGAAAAAATATTATGATTGGGTATCTCATATAGAAATTACTCTAACTCTCCAAACTTGTAATGAGATTGTTACTAGCAGTGAAAAAAGACCACCAAATCCTGGAAAAGATCAAGAAAATTGGGATAAAAGAGATAAAAAGGCAACAACACTTATCAAGCTTACACTTTCAGAAGAAGTTTTTCTGGAAGTTCGCAATGAAAGAAGTGGAGTCAAAGTATGGGATATTTGGAAAAATCTATATCAAAATTCAGGTGAATGTATGGATCTTATCTCTCACCACAGAGTTCTACTATGAAATTATCAAGCTCACAAGAATTAGTCCCTCATCTGAGTAAATTGAAGGAAAAGAAAAATGAACTTTCTTCTCTTGGAAAAGAAATAGGTGATAAAGATTTTGTGAAAATAATATTACAAAGTCTTCCAGAATCTTATCAGTCATTCATAAAGGGATTAGATCCTACAGATAGATTAAAAGGCATTAAATATGAAGAGTTATGTGCTAAATTAGTGCAAGAGGAAAAACATCATATTAAGGAAAGAGAAACATTTAGCGATGAATCTCAAGCATTCATAATGAAAGCAAAACAAGGTTACAAAAAGTCACAAGATAATCAATCCAGAGAAAGGAATTGGAAGAATGAAAATAAAAGTATAGATAGAAGTAAATGGAAATTTAATTATTGTGGCAAGATGGGTCATAAGGAAAATGAATGTTACAAAAAGAAAAGAGATATAGAGAAGAAGACAAATAAGTCTACAAATTTTGTGATTCTAAAAGAAATTCTTTTTGTGTTGCACTTAGAGAAAACAATTCTTTCAAGGATGATTGGGTTATTGATTCTGGTGCTACACAACACATGTCTCATAACAAGGAACAATTTGAATAAATAATTGAAAGTAATATAGAAAAAATATATTTGGGAAATAACAAAGCTTTAAAATTTAATGAGACTGGAAATGTCAAAGTTGATAATGGTGTCTTCAAAAATGTGAAGCTAGTTCTTGAGCTAACAAAAATCTAGTTAATGTATCTCAAATTGCAAATCAAGGGTATGAAATAGAGTTCTACAATGATAAATGTTTAATCAAAGATGTGAATGATAATTATAGAGTGACAACCATTGGTAAAATGGAGAATGAATTATATAAATTTCAAAAATTTCCTTCTAACAATGGAGTTGAGAATGGGTGTGCTATTGTCAAATATGATGATATGAGTAGGTTATGACATGAAAGGATGGGACATGTCACCTATCAAACCCTCAATCTTATGGAGAAACTACATATGGTGTATGGGCTTCCCAAAATCTCAACAAGTCAGAAGGTATGTGAAGGATGTGCAATGGGAAAGGAACATGTGGAAAGTTACCCACAAGGAAAACCATGGAGGGCAAAAAATCGTTTACATTTGGTCTATAGTGATATAATGGGTCCTTTTAAAACACCTTAAATTGGAAGATCAAGGTATGTTCCCACCTTTATAGATGACAAAACTAGAAGAATTTGGGTGTATTTTTTACAAACAAAGGGTGAAGTGTTTCAAAATTTTAAAGATTTTAAAGCTTTAACTGGAAAAACAAAGTGGAAAATGTCTAAATATAATATGAACATATAGAGGGAATGAGTATATGAATAAATCCTTCTTAGATTCTTGTAAAGAGCATGGCATAAAGAAAGATTCAACTATTTCTTATTCAGCCCTATAAAATGGGTTTGCTAAAAGAAAAAAGTAGAACTATAATATAAATGAGTAGGTGTATGCTTCACTCTAGAAATGTAGTTGAAAATTTTTGGGCCAAAGCGGTTTATACAATTTGTATATATCTTGAATACAACACCTACTAAATAAATTCTGAACATAACACCAGAAGAGGGATGGAGTGAGGGAAAGTCTGCAGTATCTCATTTTATATTATTTGGTTGTAATGCATATGATGGAAGTGCTCCAAGGTGTGCTCACACAAGCTTACTAAGGACTCCACTTGTCCTAATATTCTTAGGATCCCAATCACTCTTCTAGGATTCAAATAGTCTCAAGTCTCCAATCCTGAGAACATCCTAACTCAACTCTACAAATTAGTCTTCTTGTGTTTAACCTTGAAGGACAACTACCAATAGTTTTGTCTCAATGCTTCACTCTAGCTTGAAGGATTCTAGGCACAATCCTTCATACCAACTTCACCAATTTTGCAAGGGTCACGTCCACCATGACAACACTCACTCTGCATCCTTCCAACTTCATTGGAATGGGTTTTCAAACTCTGATCAATCGAGTTCAAGATTGATTCTCAATTTGATCCTATTAGGCCTAATTGTCCAATTAGCCCTATCCAAAGGGTTTTTATGGATTCTTTCTCAAAACTTGCAAATAAACCAAAAACTAACCTAGGATCCTGATACCCTTTTCGAAGACCTAAAATATTTTCAAGGTCTTGGGTTCTCAAGACATCCATACACTAGTGCCCTAAAATGTAGGGCAAAAAGGGTTATTTTGGCTCTTCACAAGCAATCTACTGATTTCTACTTATAAATCCATCTAAATGTATTCGCAAAGACCTTAACTCAGAACTAGGAATCTATAGTACCCAAAAGCTTCAAAAAACACACTTGGTTTATATCTGTCACGCACACCCTTGCTTCTACATTGAAACTTACCTCTGTCATGCACGTAACCGAACAGTCATTGCTCGTCTAGGGCATGGATTTAAAATTAGCAAAATCTTTCTCCAGACCTCCGACTTGTATATATACACTATACAGAGGCTCCCCTACCATATTCATCTTTCCTTTGAATATTTTCACTGTTGGATTCTATGGGGGAGTCATGAAAACAAAAATACCTAGACTGTACCAGCAACTACACTAATTCCTAAACAATTTACTAAGTCTATTTAATCAACACAAAACAACTTGCTCACTAAATGAAACAGTCTTATATCTAGTCCTACTAGTTATATCCAAAATTGTATCAAGGTTTTCAATTGATTAAAATATTGTTAACATCCAAATAACTTGACTATTACAGAAAACCAGAACATTATGCTTTCATTCACTTTCAAAAACTTGTTACATCACCACTCTACCTCAGGAAATGAGCCACAAGGTATCTTAAGATGCCTCCTCCATCTTTATAGGCAACTTGCATTCAATTCCCATTCCTACTTTGAAGGGAATCCAAAGTTGTCGCAACATTTGCAAAATTGCAAATGTTGTCATGACAACATTTTAGTATCTTTTGCATTAATGATGCAAACTAACTTCCAAGACCTCTAACTTTTATGAAATGATGAATTAACATCATTTAGGCCTTTTTAGGAAATTTTCACACCTTTCCTAATTCTAGAACATTCTTAGACCATATTTCCCACTTTATGCCTATACTAAGGATTAACAACTTAGAAAGCAACCTAACCTAAACTAGATTGGATTTAGTACTAACTAACAATCCATCTAGTCACACACATTGCAAGACCTTATAAAGTTAAAATGTAAATTCACTGACTTGGCTAGAGTCAATTACAAGCCAAAATTGGTCTAAGCCTTTAGGGATAGCCTAGGTGCTCCTGCACCATCCTCCCCAAATGAAAAGACTTCAATCCACCCTTGGATTGAGTAAGTTGGGATCAATGCCCAACTTTTTGAACTCTATCCCCTTTAACCAAGTTGCATGTGCATCCATTTTTTCATGCCACTTCACCAAGTGTTCTTTGTATTCTTTCTTTCTTGTCCTCTTGTAGACTCTGGAATCCAGTATGCGTTCTACCTTCTTCATTGGTACAGATGGTAAATTGAGTTCCTCTATGTCCTGTATGACATCAGTCAAACTGTTATCTAGATGTGGTATTGGTCCTTTGTACAAGATCAAGTCTGCTACATTAAATATGGGAGATAAACCACTATCCTCGGGTAACTCCACCTTGTAGGCATTGGTGCCATATTTGGCTAGTATGATACATGGACCAATTTTTTTGATCTGAAGCTTATGTGGTATTACTTTTTGCAACCTTTCCTTCTTGAGATGGACCATTACTAGATCCCAAACTTGGAATTGGAAATCTCTTTTCCTCTCATCCACTTTGCTCTTTGTTTTCTCTATATTTTCAATGAGTGTCTTCCTCATTGTTTCATGTACTTCTTTCATATAATGTGCAAATTCTTCAGCATAGCCATTTCCCTTGGCTCCATCCTTCAGATATCTGAGCTCAAATATTCCTCTTGGGTGAAGACCATAAAGTATTTCAAAAAGACTCTTACTAGTAGTCTTATTCACAGTATCATTATAAGCATACTTTTCTTGCCCAATGAATTGGTCCCAAACTTGACCATACTCTTTAGTTAAACATCTTAGGAGGTTACCAAGACTTCTATTGAATACCTCAGTTTAACCATCAGTCTGAGGATGGTATGCAGATCCAAAAGATAAGTTGGTCCCTAGCTTCTGCCATAGAGTCTTCCAAAAATGACTCATAAATTTGGTATTTCTATCTGATACTATGATCAATGGTAAACTATGTATTCTGACTACCTCCTTGAAGAATAGGTGATCTATTTGAATGGCATCATGGATTGTCTTGCAGGGTACAAAGTGTGCCATCTTTTTAAATCTATCCACAATAACATAAATGCTATCAATTCCATGTTTTGTCTTGGGCAATCCCAGTACAAAATCCATGCTCAAACATTCCCATGGTCTAGTTGGAATGGGGAGAGGCTGGTAAAGGCCTTCATTAGAAGATGTATCTTTTGCCTTTTGACAGATAACACAACTTTCTACATACTTCTTAATGTCGACATTTTTCTTTGGCAAAAAATAGAATCTCTAAACTAATTCTTGGGTCTAATTGACACCAAAATGTCCACTAAGTGCACCATTATGCTTCTCTTGAATCAAATTTTCTCTTATAGGCCCTCTAGGAAAACATAATTGACTTCCTTTAAACAAAAGATCACTCTGTAAAGTATATTTAGAGAATTGACTATGAAAGTGATTCTTGTATTCTTGACATACCTTGTAGATGTTTGCAAAGTCTCCATATTGTGCATATAAATCTTTGAAGTTCTCAATTCCCATGCTCTGCGAGTGTATCTCTTGTATTGTTAGGGCTCTTATACTTAAGGCATCTACTACCTTATTCTGCAATCCCTTTTTTTACTTAATGTTGAAGGTGTAGGCCTGTAGGTATTCTATCCACTTCATATGCTTGTGACTGAGCTTATCTTGTGAATTCAAGAAACTTGGTGCTTGGTTGTCTCAAAAGACTACAAACTACTTTGGAAGCAAGCAGTTCCTCCACTTCCTCAAATCTTGGACTAGAGCATGCATCTCTAAGTCATAAGAAGAGTACTTATTTTTGGATTCACGTAGTTTTTTCAGAGTGAAAAGCCACTGGTCTTTCCTCTTGACTCAAGATAGCACCAATAGCTACATTTCTAGCATCACATTCCACTTTGAATAGATTCTCAAAGCTTGTAAAAATAAAGATTGATTGAGTAGCAATATTCTTCTTTAACAACTCAAACCCATGGTCAGCTTGTTCATTCCATACAAACTTAGTTTTCATCCCACCTTTGATAGTATCAATCATAGGAGCACAAATTGCACTGAATTTCTTTACAAACTTCCTATAGTACTGTGCTAAGCCATGAAAAATTCTTACCTTAGTTGTTTTCCTTGGAGTAGGCCAGTTGATAATGGCTTCCACCTTGCTAGGATCCATATTTAGATTTCCTTGAGATAGTACATACCCAAGGTACGCTAGCTCTTGTTTCATGAATTCACATTTCTCCAAGTTGATCATCAACTTCTCTTCATGTAGCTTCTTGAAAACTATTTGTAGATGTCTGAGGTGTTCTTCTCTTGTCTTGCTATAGATGAGTATATTAGCCAAGTATACTACCACAAATTTTCCTATGTAGTCCTTAAGAAATTTATTCATGTGTCTCATGAATGCAGATGGGGCATTGGATAACCCAAATGACATTACAAGCCAAATATAAATTCCTTTTGTGGTCTAAAAGGTTGTTTTCCATTCATCTCCCTCATTGACTCTGATTTGATGGTATCCACTCTTCAAGTCAATCTTTGTGAAAAATTTGGCTTCACCTAGACAATCCATTAGGTCTTTTATCCTAGGGATAGGGAGCCTAAACCTAATGGTTATTCTATTTATTTCTCTAGAGTCAGTACATAGCCTCTAGTTTCCTCCATTTTTAGGGGCTAAGATAGTCGGTACAACACAAGGGCTAATACTTTTCCTAATAAGACCTTGGCTTAGGACTTCTTGGATCTGCCTAGCTATTTCCTCATTTTGTTGAGCAGTCATTTTATAAGCTTCCTTATTGGGAAGGGTATCTCCTGCAATGAAGTCTATTTGGTGGCTTACAATCCTCTTATGGGGTAAGGTTGATGGTTGTCCATCACTAAAAATGCCTTCATACTCCTGCAACATCTCTTGCACTTCCTTTGGTAATTATGTCTTCTTGACTGTCTTGTCTGAAACTTCTTTTTGTTTCAACACAAGTGCAAAGCCAACTCCCTCTCCTTTTTCTAATATTTCTAAGAACTCTTTCTTACTAACCATGAGAACATTGGGGCTAGATGATTTCATTTCTTCATCCTCTAACAGTGACTGTATTTTGAATGTCGCATTGTCCTTCTTGAAAGAATATGAATTCTTTTCTCCATCATGCATGGACTGTTGGTCAAATTGACATGGTCTTCCTAGGAGTATGTGACATGCATCCATAGGTAGTACATCACATAATACTCTATCCTTATACCTCCCAATTGAAAACTCCACCTAAGCTTGTTCATTCACAAGGACATGTTGTCCTTTATTTAACCAAGTGACTTTATAAGGATTGGTGTGGGGTATCCTTTTCATTTTCAACTTGTTGACTGCCTCCTATGACACTATGTTGTCAGTAGACCCTGAGTCTATGATGACTCTAAACATTTTTCCCATCATTTTGTACTTCACTCTATATAGTGATCTCCTCTGACTAGGCTCTTCTTTCACTAGCTCCTTAATCAAAGTTCTCCTCATCATTAAGTTTTCACCTTCCTCTAACTCTAAGGGTACATCAGGGTGTTTACCTCCATGAGTGGTGTCATCTTGAACATAATTTACCCTTTTATCACTTCCTTGGGAAGTGGTTCCTTTCTCTAGACACCTATATGCAGGATGTCCCATTTGGTTGCAGTGATAACACTTCATAGTGGAAAAATAGTTACCTCTTCCTTGACTACTGCCTCTTCCTCTATTGTAAGAGTTCCTTCCTCTATTTCAACTCCCTCTATTGGAGTTTCCTTCTTTCTTCTCAGTAAGCTTATTCTCTCCTTATCTCTTTGGTTCAGAACTTCTTCCACCATATCCACCTCTCTATCCTATATTGTCTCTTCCTCTATCTCTTCCTCTGGTAGTGCTAGAATCATGTTTCTTTCTCAGCTTCTCTTCAACCTTGATTACATTTTGGTGGCACTTATGAATGGTGTCTGGAGTCAAGAGACTCATCTCATCTTGTATGTTCCACTTAAGTCCATTAAGGTATCTAGCTACCTTCACTTTCTCATCTTCTGTAACTCTAGACCTCATGCAAAGCCTCTGAAATTATTTTGTATAGGATTTTACATCTAGGTCCTTCTGTCTTAAACTTTGTCTTATTTTATGTAGTTGGATTTCATAATCCTTGGGGATATAAGCATCTCTTATTTTTACAACCATGGCTCTCCATGTGGAAATGGTATTATTCCCTTCCTTATCTCTCTCATAATGGATTTATTTCCACCAAGTGAGTGCAAACCCTCTTAGTCTTTCTTTAGAAAATTTTACCTTTTGAGTCTCAGTGATTCTGTCACACTCAAAATGATTTTCCAGTCCTTCTATCCAGTCTATGACTATCTCTGGTTCCATCTTTCTAGTAAATATAGGAATTAATTCTAGTTCTTTACCACTCATAGCCTTTAATTCTTTCAATTATAGTTCCTCATTAAGGACAGGGTCAGCTTCAAGTACTTCATCATCTATGGAAATCTCCTTGTCTTTCCTTTCAACCTTATCCTTTACTTCTTCTTTCACATCAACTTCATCTACCTTTTTCTCTAATTGAGCCAATCTGTCTCTGAGTATTCTATTCTCTACTTCTTTCTCATCTACCTTCTTAGCCAACTCTGCATTGGTCACCATTGTAGACTCTCTACAGACTCTTCTAGTTGGAACATTCACCGCAAGCTTGATAAAACAAGCTCTAATACCAATCTAACGGAAGTTCTCCAAGGTGTGCCCACACAATCTTACTAAGGACTCCAATTTTCCTAGTCTTCTTAGGATCCCAATCTCTCTTATAGGAATCCAATAGTCTCAAGTCTCCAATCCTAAGAATATCCTAACTCAACTCTAAGAGTTATTCTTCTTCTGTTTAACCTTGAAGGACAACTATCAATAGTTTTGTCTCAATGCTTCACTCTAGCTTGAAGGATTCTAGGCACAAATCCTTCATACCTACTACATGAATGCTACAAGGGTCATGTCCACGATGAGAACACTCATTCAGCATCCTTCCAAACTCATTGGAATGGGTCTTCAAACTTTGATCAATCGAGTTCAAGATTGATTCTCAATTTGATCATATTAGACCTAATTGTCTAATTAGCCCTATTAAGAGGGTTTTTCTTGATTATTTCTCAAAAATTATAAATAACCCCAAAAAATAACCTATGATCCTGATACCCTTTTCAAAGACCTAAAATATTTTTAAGGTCTTGGGCTCCCAAGTCATCTGTACACCAGTGTAATGAAATTTAGGGCAAGTAGGGTTATTTTGGCTCTTCACAAGTAGTCTACTGATTTCTACTTATAAATCCATCTAAATGAATTAGAAAATACCTTAGCTCACAACTAGGAATCTATAGGACCCAAAAGCTTCAAAAACCACATTTGGTTTATATCTCTCTCACACGCACCCTTGCTTCTTCATTCAAACTTACCTATGTCATGCACCTAACCAGACAGACATTGCTCGACTAGGACATGGCTTTAAAATTAGAAAAATGAATCACTAGACCTCCTACTTGTATATATACATAGTACAAAGGCTCCCCAACCATATTCATCCACCCTTTTAATATTTCCATTTTTGGATTATATGCGGGAGCCATGAAACCAAAAATCACCTGGACTCTACCAGCAACTACACTAGTTCCTAAACAATTTACTAAGTCTATTTAATTTTAAAAAAATAACTTGCTCACTAAATGAAACAATATTATATTTACTACTACTACTACTCAGATCCAATAGTGTATCAAGCTTTTCAATCCATTAAAAGACTGTTAACATCCAAATAACTCGACTGTTACAGAAAACCAGAACACTATGCTTTCATTCACTTTCAAAAACTTTTTATATCACCACTCTATCTCAGGAAATGAGCCACAAGGTATCTTAATATGCCTCCATGTTTCTAGGCCACTTGCATTCAATTCCCATTCCTACTTTGGAGGGAATCCAAAGTTGTCGTTATTGCATGCAACATTTGCAAAGTTGCAAATGTTGTCATGACAACATTTTAGCATCTTTTGCATTAATGATGCAAACTAACTTCTATGACCTCTAACTTTTATGAAACGATGAATTAACATCATTTAGGCCTTTTTAGGCACTTTTAACACCTTACCTAAGTCTAGAACATTCTTAGACCATATTTCCCACTTTAGGCCTATACTAAGGATTAAGAACTTAGAAAGCAACCTAACCTAAACTAGATTGGAATTAGTACTAACTACTAATCCATCTAGTCACACACATTGCAAGACCTTGTAAGGTCAAAATGTAAAGTCACTAACTTGGCTAGAGTCAGTTACAAGCCAAAATTAGTCTAAGCCTTTGGGGGTAGCCTAGGTGCTCTTACACCAGCATATATGCTTGCATTCCTAATGAAAGAGGGAACAAAGCTTAGAGGAAAAGTGAGAAGTGCCTAATGGTAGGGTATAGTGATGAATCAAAAGGATATAGGTTATGCAATCCTAAAAAAAATGAAATTCATATCAAAAGAAATGAATGGTTTGATGAAGATGTTAAGAGTGATAATCCTCCTGCATTATCTTACTTTCCAATTTTGATTGAAGAAGATAAGAATACTTCTACTAATAATCAAAATCAAGCTATGCACTCTTTTGCAGGAGGAGAAGGAACACAAGCTAAAGAATCAAGTGAAAGTGATGACGAAAAATACAAAGAAAACTAGAAGCATTCAAGAAATTTATCAAGAAGGTCCTAGAAATATGTTTTCTAACTATTATTTCATGAATTAGGTTGTGAGGAACCTCCTAGAGCAATATGATGAACATGCATGAAATAATAGAAATATAGTGCAATGGTAGAACTTAGAGTGAATCTATTGATCGTGGACCACTTCGAGGGGGTAACCTCCTTTGAGAAAGCTCAATACAATAAATTCATTGGTACCATCAAAGGTCTTGATACACACTTATATACTAAGTACAATCTAGAAAATTATTACTACCTATGCATGTGGGATAATAAAATATAGTCACGGGATGACTTACAAAGCATATGAATTTGACAACAATACACTAACAAAATAAACAAAATGAACACACAGGTTCCTAACATCTCCTCTCTTTTAAAAAAAGATTTGTGCTCAAAGCTTAAGATGTGGAAATTGTTGTTGAATCTGAAGAAGGGGTTCCCATGTAGCATCCTCTTGTTGCATTCCATGACACTGAATCAAGACCTCAAAGATGGGGTGAGAGAAAAGCTGACAAGTGCGTCAGTCCAGGATTGCCTCACGCTCAAAGATAATGGATCCTTCCTTATCCATTTCAGGTAGAGCAGTTTGTGCTCTAACGTTGGTGCCAAGAACTTGCTTGAGACAAGAAACGTGAAATACAGGATGAATGCAAGAAGAAGGAGGAAGTTCCAGTTTATAAGAAACTGAACCAATCTTCTGTAGAACCTTATATGGCCCATAAAATTTTGGGGCCAACTTATGATGCCCTTTAAGCATTATGGAGGATTGCTTGTATGGCTGTAGATGAAGAAAAACCATATCCCCAACTTGAAATGAGTTCTTAGAACAGTATTGATCTGCCTTCTGTTTCATCCAATTTCAGGCCATGTGAAGATTATTCTGTAAGGTGCAAAGAATCTGATCCATGGTGTGGAGAACTATGTCAAGTGCCTAGACTGGTGAACTACTAGGAGTGTAGGGAAGGAGCATTAGAGGTGCCTGACCATAGACTATTTCATATGGAGTCATTTTAGATGTAGTGTGGTAAGAGGTATTTTACCACCATTTAGCAAGAGGAAGCCACTTGGCCCACTAATGTTGTTGTTTGGAAGTGAAGCAACAAAGATAAGTTTCCAAGCATTTGTTTACAATTTTGGTCTAACCATCAGTTTTGTGGGTGATAACCCAAACTTGTCTTTAGTTTGGTGCCACTTTGCTGAAACAATTCAATCCAAAAATGACTGGTAAAAGTTGCATCGTGACCTGAGACAATGGAAGAAGGGAGGCCATGAAGACGGAAGATCTGGTCCATGAAGATTTGTGCAACTAAGGAGGTAGTATAGGGGTGGCTGAGGGCACAAAAATGACTATATTTGGAGATACGATCAACCAAAACCAAGATCATTGTCTTGCCACCTGATTTAGCAAGCCCTTCAATGAAATCCATAGAAATATCAATCCAAATCCATGTAGGAATGGGCAAGGGTTCCAACAATCCAAGAAGGAGGGTCATTTCACCCTTGTGGCATTGGTAGGTATCACATTCAGCCACCATTTTCTGAATCATCTATTTCATTCATTTCCAAAAGAAGTTCCACCTTGCCCGTTCATAATTTTTGTGGAACCTAGTGTGCCCTACCAAAGGAGAGGCATGGAGTTCATAAAAGGCAAACTGTTGTAGATTTGGATTCTGAGGAAGCACTAGATGACCCTTGTATCGGAGAGAAGCACCATCCCAAGAGTAATGCGGTACAAAAAAAGTATTATTGGCCAACTAGCGAATGATTTGAGATAAAGAAGAGTCACTGACATAGCCCTACTGAACATTTTCTAACCAATTAGGAATTGGCTTAGAAATAGCTTAAAGGGAAGCTTCATCATCAAATGTGAGAGAAAGAGAATCTGCCACAATATTGTCCTTACCCTTCTTGTAGGTGATCTCATAATCACACCCCATGAGTTTTATGACCCATTTCTATTGTGTAGGGGAGGATACTCATTGTTCCAGGAAGTATTTCAGACTTTGGTGATCGGTCTTGATGCAAAAATGACCCCCTGGGAGGTATGGTATCCACTGTTGTACATCATGCAAAATAGCCATCATTTCTTTTTCATATGTAGATAGGCCTAAATTATTACCAGAAAGGGCTTTGCTAGTGAATGCAATAGGATGGTCATCTTGAAGGAGAACAACACCCAGTCCATTGCCACAAGTGTCACTCTCAATAGTGAAGGGCTTGGAAAAATATGGCATAGCAAGAACAGGTGTACTGCACATAGCTTGTTTCAGTTGTTCAAACACATTCTCAACAACCTGGGACCAAGTAAAAGCACATTTTTTTAACATAGCTATCAATGGTGCTACAATCTTCCTATAATTCTTGACAAACTTGGGGTAATAGCCAATCAACCCCAAAAAACCCTAAAGGCTCTTGAGAGTGTGAGGATGCGGCCAATTTTTCATCGCATCTATTTTTGTAGGATCCACCTGAACCCCTTGGTGTGCAAAAATATGCCCAAGATACTCCACTTCCTCCTCGCCAAACACACATTTAGACTATTTTACACAGAGTTGATGATCAGAGAAAAGTTGCATTACTAGCTCCAGATGATGGAGATGCTCAACCCAGGTTTTGCTATACATGAGGATATCATCCAAGAAGACCAGAATGAATTTTCAAAGGTATGACCGAAATATTTTATTCATCACTGCCGAAAGTGTTGAAGGAGCATTAGTGAGGCCAAAGGGCATGACTAAAAATTCATAGTGACCATCATGTGTGTGGAAGGCTATTTTAGGGATATCCTCCTCATTAACCCTAATTTGATGATACCTAGAATGAAGATCCAACTTGGAGAAAAAATGAGCCCCATGAAGCTCATCAAGAAGTTCATCAACAACCAGTATGGGAAACTTATCCTTTATGGTGAGATGATTAAGTGCTTGGAAATCAATGCAGAGACACTAGGACCCATCTTTTTTGTGGACAAGTAGAACTGGAGAAGAAAAGGAACTGGTACTAGGGCAAATAATACCTTGTTTCAGTAAGTTGCAAACGAGCATCTCAATTTTAGTCTTCTGATGAAATGGGTAGCGGTAGGGCCTGATATTAGGAGGAAGGCTCACAAGAAGGAGTTAAATATGGTGGTCCTCTAGGAAAGAAGGGGGAAATCCCATAGGTTCAAAAAATACACCTGAAAGCTTATCCAAAATTTGTTGTAGATCTACAGGAGTACTAGAGACTGTTGATGGTTGCATCTGAATGAAATGGAGTTGAGTGATGACACCATGTGAATTCTTCTTAAGAAGCTTTTCCATATGATGTGAACTGATGATTTTGAGAGACCATGGCTATAATCCTTTCAAAGTGTGTTCTTGCCCATTGGTTGAAAACTACATCCAAAGTTCTGCAAAATCCCATAGAATGGGGCCAAGAGTGCGTAACCATTGGGGGCCCAAAACCACATCACATCCACCTAAGGGCAAGGAAAACATGTCAGAGCACAGGTTATAATCACCAATAGAGACACACACATTGTGACATTTCCCTTTGCAAGGTAAAGTGCCCCCATTGGAAATCATGACTTCAAAGCTAGAGCAGGGATGGACAAAGCAATCAGCCTGTTTGGCTGTTTCGGGGTCAATGAAGTTATGAGTGCTACCAGAATCAATGAGTATAGTAAGAGGGATCTTCTTGAAGAAACCCTAGACCTGCATGGATTTTTGGGTAGTGACTCCTACCAAAGCATGGATAGATATCTCTGGTTGGGATTCTGGCGAAGGAGGTTCAAAAAATGGTTGTTGAGGCTCAACCTCATCATCTACTATTTTGTGAGCATCTAAATACTCTTCCATTTCCTGTGGAGAATCCACATCTAAGATATAGAGATTTTGTTGAACACATCAATGGCCCTTGAACCATTTCTCATCACAATTATAATAAAGCCCTTTTTTATTTTTGGGCCCACATCTCTGTTTCAAACAAGTGCTTGATAGGAGTAGTTTTGGGAGCTAGTGTGACTTGAGGGTGTGAAGAACCCGTATTTCAGAATGGAACAAAATAGGATCTGGAATGTTGTAGAGCACTAATCTTGTCCTCTGCTAACTTAGCCAACCCAAGGGCTTCCATCATTGTAGTGGGTCAGAATATTTTTACTTTAGATCGAAGTGCATCCTTCAGAACACTGACAAAACAACTGCAGAAGAATTCATCAGACAATCCCTCTGTGTGATTAGCTAATTTTTCAAACTCTATCTAGTATTCTCTTACTGTGCCTGTTTGGTGAAGTTTAGTGAGTGATCGTATGAAGTCATCAAAAGCACTAGGGCTAAAGCACTGCAAAAGGTGTGTGCACAATTTTGTCCATTTTAGCTCTTCATTAGCCTTGTTGTACCAATGGAACCATTGAAGAGCTTCATGTTCCAAATGAAAAGATGCAAGTGGGACTTTGTTGATATCCAGAGTATTATGCAAGCTGAAATATTTCTCTGCCAGGTAAATCCATCCAGTCAGATCAGCACCATCAAAGTGAGGAAATTCAATCTTTGGTCCACAAAAAAATTCCAAAATAGAACCCAGCATCTCTAGAATGGTTTTGGTTCATGGCTGAAAGCTGAAGAGTGAGACCAAGAAATTTTTCATCCAGATCTTGAAGTTTGGTCTTGACGGATGCAAGTTCCTCCTCCATGATTTTTGCTCTTGTATGGGTGATAACCATGTAGCACTATTTTTTTTTTTTTGAAATGGGTAGACCAATTGAAACAGAAACTTTTACAGTTAGGGAAAACTTGGATTTGGGAAAAACGCAGATGGTTAATGGGGGTTTGATGAGTGGTTGGACACTTTCTAATGAAAAGGGAAAAATAGAAAAGAGGGTTTCAGGGGTGGGGAGGCAGAATGGGACGAGCAGTCTAAGAGGGACAAAGGAGAAGATTTAGGAAATGAACCTTGTGGCCCAATTTGGTGGTGATTGGCTGAGAAGCAAAAAAGTTAGGGCAAACCCTAAAATTAGATAAATGAGGGATTTAGGGTTTCAATATGTGGAATTTGGGTTAGGGTCTTCATGGAAGGAAGTATGCAGAATGGTATTTCAGGGGTTCTGGGGAACTTTGAGAGGAAATAGAAAGAAAGAAAGGAAGCTATGGCTAAAAAATGGAAGTACTAATCGATAGGGAAAATCACTCAGATACTAACAACTAAAATGAAGTATTGCAATAACAAGAAATGTTGTAATTTGAAATGAACCCAGATGAAAGAAAAAAATGAACCTGAAGGCCATGACAGAAATTTTTTTTGACAGAATTTCCACCCAGCGAGCCCAAGAAAGTGCTCTGATACCAGATGTGAGGAACCTCCTACAGCAATATGATGAACATGCATGAAATAACAGAAATATAGGGCAACAATGGAACTCAGAGTGAATCTATTGATCGCAGGCCACTTCGAGGGGGTAACCTCCTTTGAGAAAGCTTAGTATAATAAATTTGTTGGTACCATCAAAGGGCTTGATACACACTTATATACTAACTACAATCTAGAAAAGTATTACTACCTATGCAAGTGGGATAATAAAATATACTCATAGGACAATTTACAAATCATATGCGTCCAACAACACTACACTAACAAAATAAAGAGAAGGAACACACAAGTTGCTAACATAGGTGATTCAAGTTGACACTCCAAGCACATATGAAGTAGGAAAGAGAAATGATGAATGGGAAACAAATATGCAAGATGAGTATAATTCTTTGATAAAAAATGAGAATTGGGAATTGACAACAATTCCAGAAGGAAAAAACATGGTTTGTTGCATGTGGGCCTATAGATAAAATTTTACATCAGATGGAGCTATTGAAAAACAAAAAGCAAGGTTAGAGGCTAAATGTTTCTCACAAATAGAAGAGACTATACTGAAACCTTTTCTACAATTGCTAAAATGACAACCATTTGTACAATAGCTTCTTTAGCTGCAAAGTTTGTTTGGAAAAAATGTCAAATGGATGTAAAAATTGCTTTTATAAATGGTGATTTAAAAAAATAAATTCATATGTAACAACCAAGTAGATAGGATTTGTTAAAGTTGTTGAAGAAACTTTGGTGTGTAGATTAGAAAAATAACTATATGATCTTAAGCAAGCACCATGGGCTTGGTACTCCAAAATAAATGAGTACTTCATAGATCATGCAAGATTCAAACGAAGCAAAGTTGATCCATATGTGTATGTGAAATATAGTGATGATAAAGTTTTATTATTATATTATATGTGGATGAATTGATTATTACAGAAGATCACACACATAATATTGAAATAACCAAGGGTCAACTCAAATAGGCTTTTGAAATAACTGGTCTAGGGTGGATGCACTACTTTTTGGGTATGAAAGTATGGCAAGAAGAAGGAAGGTTCATGCTTTCTCAAACAAAATATGGTCTGGATGTATTAAAAAAAAATTAATATGAGTGATTTTAATCAATATAATACACCATGTGGAATACAATTAAAATTAAGTGCCATCTCTACTCAAAAGAAAGTAGATGGAAAATTGTATAGACTACTTGTTGGGAGTCTTTTGTATCTTAGTATAGCTAGACCAGATGTTGCATATGTAGTTGGTATTGTATCTTGAAACATGATAGATCCACACATTGAGGTTGGAATAATGGAATGGTGTGTACTGAGAAGGGAGGGGTGAATCAGTAACATTATAAACTTCTATCAATTAACCTTAGTAATATTTTCTTGCATTACCAACCATATTTGTTTTCTACCTTATACATGTAAACAATCATAGAAACATTCATGAAACTTAGTTACACATGACACAAGAATTGGTGACGCAAAAAACCCCTGTTAGAAGGTAAAAACTGCGGTGGGGATGAAACCCACAAAGCTTCACTATCTGCAGAATGAAAGGTGCTAGTTAAGGCTACAAGTTGTGATCACTTCTGATGATCTTACCCTATTATGAGTAACATGTTAGAGTTTTTAAGGCTAATCTATTAAGATATTTTAACATCACAATGTAGGTGTGCACTTGGTTAAGATATTTACATAAAGACTATTATGTCCACCTTCTTGAAGGATTTCTTCTATTTGCTACAATTGTTAGAGAGTAGAAAAAAATATAATTGACCTGATAGCTTAAAATATTGAATTTTTTATTACAGTTCCATTCAGATCACAAAATATATCTATAGCCTATAGTGATGGATAATACCTTTGTTTTGCTCGGTAGCCTTGTACCTAGTTCTTCATAACTAAATTCTTCATTTTGTGTTCTTTTGCACGAAACACTCTATTTGATAAATAGATGTATTCTCTGACTATAATAATCATGTTCTAGATTGATTATACATCTATATATACAAACATTTTGACCTAATTAGGTTTCGCGCTTTACTTGAGAACTCTAATGAACAAAGGTTTACAACCTGACCTTGATCTCCTAGTTTGCATGTATAAAATTAGTTAAACTGATTAAATCTATTACTTATGCTTTTCTTGATCCTCAAGAAATGGTTTTCCACCTAAGGATGAAGCTAATTTAAAGACTAAACTACTTTAGCTGACGTGTGTCTCATATCTTATTTTCTCAAGAATAAAAATGTCTCTTGGTAGACTGGTGCTTGGGTTACTTTGTAGACTGTGCTCTTGGGTTACTCTATGAACTATGCTCTTGGGTTACTCTTTAAACTATCTGTTGGTGATAGTGCTATTGGTGTTCACTAGTTTTGTTGATCATTGTGCTAAGACATTTTTGGTGACCTTTGCACTTAACTGTTTTGGTGACCTATTTACTTAACTGTTTCGGTGACCATTGTGCTTGAATGAATGCTTTCACTTCGTGATCATGTAACCAACAGTCCAAAAACTATTTCCTTGTATAGTAATGACAACTTATGATCCTTTAAGGATTATCAATCTCTCCCTTTGGAATTAGTATAAAAAACTGATATGTGCAAACTGATATGTTCATTATATACACCAAGTTTTTGTACCTTGTCAATGACTTCCCCTATGTGCATGGCTCAGTATAGTGTATGTACATGTTTCCTCCTTTGTGTATTTCCTTTTTTGGTATTTTTTCCCTTTTAATATGTTCTCCCCCTTTGTAAGGTATATACATTTTCCCCCTTTTTAATGTAAACATATATTTTCCCCCTTTTTTTGAAAATAATGACAAAGGTGTAGTACTTACAACTTACCAAATATGTGGGCATGGGATTTTTGAATGTCTATCATCTGCTTCTCCCATTTCTCCTTGAGGTGTTCGAGGGTCATGTGTTCCAAAGTAATTTTGGGATCCATGTCATAGATACTCTCGGTGACTGACATCTCTTGGGTGGCAAGTAATGTCTTTGCCAAAGTCGTGTGTTTCAACAACAATGTGAGATTCAATAGTAACATAGCTTGGAGCTCGGTTACCTCATCTATAATTTTTCCTTTAGCCATTTGTATCAAAAGTCTCAACTATTTTGATTCTACAATCTTCTCATAATGCAATTGGAATGCCTGTTCCTTGGTTGTCAGACTTTGTGCACTAGCTTTAAGATCTTCATCTATTTTAGTTATCTTTTCACTATGATCAGTAGGGAAATGATCTAGTGTGTACACCTTTTGAGCTAAGTTAACTACTTCTAATATTATTGATTCCAATGTAGTTATTAGCTTAGAAATGTTTACCTTGTTTTCTGCCACTTCTTGGCTGATCTTCTCTGTGAGCTTATAGTTACACTTCTCTTTTGCATGTTCCTTAATGACCTTGTCAGCTTCTACATTCTGTGATGTTATGGCCTCAGTCAGAACTTCTAGTTGATCAAGGATGGGTGCATTTTGATCAAATTGAGTGCAGGAATAATTTTCAATAGTATTTCCTTTTTAGTATCCAGGACTTGTCAATTTTTATGCTTCTTCTTGAGCTTGTCATGTATTTACTTCTCTTTTCATAGTTCTTCATACTTGGTCAGTGACTCAGGATCCAATGTTCTTGGATAGTAGTCTGGCATGTCAATTATTTCCTCAAGTATGACTGGTGCTTTACTCTTCTTCTTCTTCTTCTTCTTCTTCTTCTTCTTCTTCTTCTTCAGGATGGTATTGGAAGCAGGGGTATGAAGGATTATAGCAGGATCCTTCTCCGTCACTATTGATTTTGGTGATTTCCTAGGAGGTTTGGTGCCTTTGGTATGTTTCTCGGTATGGAATTGTTGGTCGATTGTAGATGTCTCTACATCAATCTTTCCTTTATTTGCATCCTTGTTTGCCTCTTTGATTTTCTTGTCAGTGGCATCACTTAGGTTTTCCTCTCTACTTGTATCTTTCTTCTCATCATTTGTATCTTTTTTCTTCTCATGTTCATCACCTTTTTCTTAAGGTATGTTTGCATCATGCTCCGACATTTTCTCCTTTGCTTCAATGATTATATTGATAGCTTGTATTAATAAAGGCATGTGACCTGGTACATTTTCCTATGAAAAATTCATTGTCACCTTTTCCTTTGTTTTCTTAGTGGCAACATTTACATCTTCATCATTCTTGGGATCATCATCAGAATCAATGTGAGTTATATCTTTTATTGTGATATCTGGTGTTTCCCTTGATGATTGTAATATTTGAGGTACATCATTTATGGCCTTACTTGCCTTTTTTGTCAAATAAATTTGAGTGACATCCTCAGTGTCATTGATAAAGATATCCTCAGGGCTTGAAGTGGCCTCCTTCTCCTCAATGTGAGGTGTCCCAGTTAGAGCTAGTACCTGCTCAGGTGGATTGAATATTTCATTCCAAATCTCATTTCTTTCTTTTCTAATGTCTTCTAAATGTCTCTATAGTAATTTGTATTCTCTCATCTTTTCATGCTCCTTCATTGTTGAATCAATTTCTTCAATTTTTGACTAAGGTGGCATGAATGTAACTAGGGATCTTTCCCTCATTTGTTTCTCTATGTGCAAGGCATACGTCCATCTTGCTAATATTTTGTCATTGAGCTCTTGTGGAATATTCTTGTTTCATTGTATAGGTACATACTTGTATGCAACCATTTCCTTAATTATGGCCTCTTCTATCTTATTTTGATTCTCAAGAGATAAGGTTAGCCATTGTCTAATCTTGTGATGTGATAAGCTTCCTGTATTGATGATCGACTCTGCAACTTCATCAATTGTCTTGGTTAACTTGGCCTTTTCTTCTTCGATCCTTTATTATCTTTCATCCCTGCCATTATCATCCCCATCTTCTTTTTCTCTTATATATCTCCTTCTTTTCCTTCATGTTGATTGCCCAGTTTGAGGATTTATTTTCTGATAAGTCCTCATAGTACCTTACTTTATTGGTGGTTGTCTGCCTCTTTTGTTGTCTTGCTCCTTGTTCTTGATGCAGCTATTACATTTGTAACCTTTTCTTTCTTGAGTGGTGGTATATATGATTTAGTAAAATCAAAGTCACTTAGCTCTTTACCTTCACCAAATGATGACTGTCCCTTGGTGACATGTAGTTCTAACTCTTCATCATTCATCAAAAGTTTCTTTTCAAGATTATTTATTATTTTGTCTTCTTTCGGTCTATCTTATTCACTATTAATCCAATGTTTCTTCTAGACTTGGCTTCCTCATATGTGTCACATCTGCAAATGATTTGTCCACTGGTTAATTTAGTAAGGCTTCAATAGCCTTTGTAGCCTAATCAATATTGATCTCATAGTCCAATTGTGGTAACCATGTTGTTCTTGGTACAACTAGTTTGATAGATATTGTATCGATGTACACTATGAAACATATGTCATCTTTGTATTGCTAAACTACTTGTGCAATTATTCTCATTCTATTTTACATTCTATCCTTGAAAGTGGTGAAGTATGCATCCATTATAGATGTGAAGTTATCCCCTAGTGACTTAATGAATTCACTAATCAGTGCAGTTATTGGTCAGGTTGTGTCCTCAGTGACATTACTGATAGAAGGGAAGAAATTGTTAAAATAGAAGAATGTGCACATAATGAGGGAACCAAACTTACATGAATTAGATCTGGCTAATCTAATTGTCCTCATGTTTTCTTCTAGTTGCTTCATTAGTAACTCGGATAAGTCCAGTTGAAGTCTCTTCTTCACAATCTTATAAGTAGTGTCAACTTCTCCACATGCTATGTTGTTCATTCTGCTAGCTTGGAATATCTTGTACCCAATCACACATGCACTAAATTTCATATTGGGTTCGGTGATTTTGTTGAGTTTCAATCCTCTTCTGTCTCATTCTAGATTAGTTATTTTTTCAATTTTGGGGCGTGAAGGATTCTTTAGGGATTTTTCCTTCTTGATTATTGGATAACTAGTTACAGTGTGAATCACATCCTTTCTGATTGGTTTTGGTTCATCTAACCACATATTTCTATCATGTACCCAAATAAGTACAATGTGTATCCATTCAGTCTAGAACTCTCTTGGGAATAGTAGGGCATTGGTCAAACCTTTCACCTCAATGTACATGTGTTTGTCTTTCAAGTTTTCACCCTTACATAGCTTCTAGTAAGATTCCTAAATCTCAAGATCTCTGATCTCTGCAACCTTGTAGTGGATGTATGTGCGGATATCCTCAACTAGAAAAACCCTAGGAGGGATTCTCAAGAATTCTCCCATGTCATCGGGTTGTGAAGCAACCTCAGGACAAGACTTGTAGTTAGGTTCTTCACATGTCAAGTTCTTTATTAGGGATATCTTTTTTTCTTTTGGGTTCTTGATCTTCATGACCCATGATGTGATTGCCATTGTTTCAACAAATTGGGGCTGCTTCAAAAATAAACAGTTAGCTCTGCGACTTTTAGATACTCACTTGATCTTTGATGTGGATGGTTGAAATCTGTCAGAGTAGCCTTTGAATCTACTGTGAATCATTCTGTAATCTTGTCGCTCTTCTTTTCTCTCTTGTTTTTACTTTATTTCTTGGTGAATGAATAAGATCTTTGTTTCCCTATTTATAAAAAATAACCTAAGTGGTGCATTGAATACTCCATCTACCACTCAGTTGATGAAACAAAGATGCTCAGATATCATACCAAAGTCTTCATCCTCGGTGAGTATACATTGCTCAGGGTAAGTGACAACTTAGTTGTACTTTTCACATGTTCACCAACGATTCTCGGTATGTAACGAATGCTTGATTGTCTTTCACATGTTTACCGACAATGCTTAGTTTATATTGACAAATTTGTTGTTTTTCATATGTACACCGATGATGCTCGGTATGTATTGACTGATAAGACTGGATTCATAAAATAATAACAAGTAATACCATAGTGCATTTCCATTGATTCTAATTTGGCATATTATTAATGAATATTAGAACTGAAGTAAAATGTAACTTTGTATAGTGCAGTTCCATACTTACTTGTATTGCTTAGGTGGGGGTGGTGGTGTCACCTAATCCATAAGATGAGGTGTCACCTACTATGGTGCTTGGTCCAGCATTATCATTGATTGAATCTTTCCTCCACATTTGATTTCTCATTCTCCTTATTTCTTCAATAGTATTTCCATTAGCAAAAGTTCTTGACTCTGTCACTCGGTCTCTCTAGTCCTTTCTTAGGTGACTGACCTTATGACAGTGTAAGTATGCCATTCTGGATTTAGTCAAGTTTGTAGATCTTCTCATCCATTTCCTAATACATGTTGTGCAATTTACACAAGTGTTGTAATCCCAAACATATGAGTTACCGACTCTTCTCGGTTTATAAGCATTTCTTCCTCTCTGGGTTTCCATCCTTGCTTTTTCTTTTTTCTGTATCCATGAGATGTGTGGCCATGCATTGTCCATGTAGGAGAGTATTTTTCCATGTAGGATTCCTTCTTTGGTTGGTTCACCTTAGATATGCATTCATGTGCTTTGTATCCATTCTTGTTACAATTATAAAAATTACCTATGAATGTAGAAGTAGATTTAGGAATACCTTTAGCTTTGGTCTTGCAAACATTTTATGTGTGGCCTAGTTTTCCACATTGATTGCATGAATGCTTCTTTTCTCTTGGATTTGTGTATAAATTCCTTTGATCAAATTGGTTTGATGATTCTCCATGCCTAGTATAACCTAAACCGATATTGTTGTTGAGTCTTCTTTGTCCATTCAGAAATTCATCCATTCTTTTTGTACTTTCTTCAGCTTTCTTGATCATATCATTATGCTATTATTGAATACTTACTTCATGCTTCAATTTCTCATTTTATTCTCTTAGTTCACCAATATCTTCCAATTTCACATTAAGTTCCATGTTCACTCAGTTGGCCTCATGACTCATAAGAACTATTGGATTTGTGATCTCATGGTGATGTTCAGTTAGTCTCTGTATCTTAGTTTCTTTTTCTTGCATCTTTCTAGTGATATTTCTCCTGTCATCAATAGCTAAAGTTATTTCTTGTTCAGCTTGTCTTAAATTATTCATAACATGTATCATTCTTACCATCTGTGTCTCTTGACCAATTTTTAGTACCTTCACTTGTTCAGTTAGATGTTGATTGATTTCATTTAGACTTGTAATGCTTCCTTGATATGTGTTAGATGTACTACCAGATCCAGATCCTGATGAATCAAATAAATTAGGTATCTCTTCTTCATGATACTCTGTTTCATTGTAGCGAGATGCCATGACTTTTATTTTAGCCAATAACTCTATCATCTTGATTCTTGCTTCTTTGTATTGCTCAAAGAAAATCTTTATCTACAACTTCTGATTCTCAATATTCTTGTCAAGCTAATACATTTCCATTGTATGATCTTTTCTCTCAAGTGATTTAAACTTTTCCAAATGAGATATCTAGCTGTCATACCAATTGTTGGAATAATACAATGGTGTGTAATGAGAGGGGAGGGGTGAATTAGCACCCTTATAAACTTTTATCAATTGTCCTTAGTAATGTTTTCTTGCATTACTGACCATATTTCTTTTCTACCTTATACATGTAATATCATTACATAAATGTAAATGCATGTAAACAATCATAGAAACATTCATGAAACTTAGTTACACATGACAAGAACTGGTAATGCAGAAAACCCCTTTTAGAAGGTAAAAACCGCGGTGGGAATGAAACCCACAAAGCTTTACTATCTGTAGAATGGAAGGTGTCAATTAAGGCTACAAGTTGTGATCACTTATAATGGTTTTACCCTGTTAGGGATAATATGTTAGACTTATTAAGTCTACTATGTTAAGATATTTTAACAACATAATGCATGTGTGCACTCGGTTAAGAGATTTACATAAAGACTATTAAGTCCATCTTCTTGAAGGATTTCTTCTATTTGCTACAATTGTTAGAGAGTAAACAAAAATATAATTGACCCGATAGCTTGCAATCTTGAATTGATGATTACATATCCATTAAGATCACAAATATATGGATCACCTATAGTGATTGATGAGGCCAATATAAGGCCTATTTAGCTTATATTTTCATGTGCTTTTATGACTAGATTTTGAGAACTTCATAAGCTTTCATAATACTTTTTCAGACTGTTTATACTTATATCTCAGAACTTCTATATACATATGTATGTCAATGTGTGTGGAAAATTTTAAGTTTATGAATATGCTATCTATATGTTGCATGGTTTTGTGAAGCTAAATCTGTTATCTTTTTGTCCTACTTTAAGTCAGGTGGTTTTATTGTAGCCATGTGATGAGAGCGAGTTAGTGAAGGAACTTATTATGGATTTTTGTCTTGGACAAGTATGCATGCTAATATTTTGCAGGAAAAGGTGGATTTGATGGTAAAGAATAAATAAACATTAAAGAATAGAGTGAACCTTCAGGAGACCAGCTGTTGCGGCGCTCATGATGAGTCCACTACTCATGGGTGATCATGGTTTTCTATTGGGGATGAGGTCAATATCGAATAACAACCACGATGGAGTAAATCTAGCAGTGGCACATTCCTGGATTCATGTGTAGATAAATGTTGTTTGTTCCTGCATTCAATAATGTTGATCATGTATCTTAATGATTTCCATATCCCTAATGTTGGGGGATCCTAGTTGCTAGGAGTTCTATTTTAGAATTGTTGTTAAATAAGCTGGAAGTCTTGGTTCCTTAGTTAGTTATTATTACGGGAATCCTTTATGTAATCCAATGTGAAAGAAATACAATCTTTTTTTCTGCATTGATGTATCTTTGTTGTATAAATGAATAAATGAAATCTTCAATTCTTAGTTTCTAAGTTCTTGTTCATTATTTCTTCTATGGGGGCCCACACAGAAGGTGAACAAAGTTTAGAGTTTAGTAGGAAATAGTTGTAAGTCATTTGAATCATTTAGGACGTTGTTGCTCCTACAACCACTGGTAATAGCACTATTGGTTGTTCCTGTAGAGAAAGAAGATAAGTTAGTTTACTGTTACAGTACATTCTTATATCTTCTAGACTAAACTGTTAATTCCACTTGCTAGTTCAGAATTACTTTCAGCATTTTTCATTCCTTAAATGATGATCACCCTTAGAGTTTATTAGAGCATATACCTTGCTGATTCCATTTCAAGTTTATGCTCCCTGGTCGATAATTTAAGTGAGCTTAGTATTATGTACTAAGTGTGAGTATGTCCAATCCTTAATTGTAGAGGGTATAATACTGACCATTCATTTTTGGTGCCGCTACCAGGGATGGTGTCAATTTAGTCCAAACCAAGAGTCATTGTCTTAGATTTAGTTTAGCATTTGTTTTTATGCATAGAAGAAGAGATCATCTTGGGTGTTTCCTTCCTCAATATAACTAGGCAAAACTATTTAATTTCCTTAACCCTAAGCTTGAGGAGCCCCTAGTTGTGAACATCAAAGAAGAAGAACCATTTGTGATGTAGGAGAATCTTGGGTCCTTAGCAATCCTACTCAACCAAAAATATGTTTACTACATTCCTTAGTTTGTTCTCTATTTCTTGGCTTTTGTTGCTTGGAATGCTTTTTGAGTTGCTTGGTCATGCTTGTGTTCTGTTTCTCAACTCTACTTTGGTTGAGGTGTTCTGTTGCTCGGTCAGGCCTGTGCCAAGATTGTTTATTTGGGAATTGGTGTTGGTGGCTAACTTCTTGATTTAATTTTTGTGGCTGGATTTATTTGGGATCTATCTTGGGATCCATGTGGACCTAAATCTTGGTCTCTCCTTTGGGTTTTGAGTGGCAAATTCATTGTTGGTGTCTTGTACATATATTCTCTTGTATGTCCTTAGTTTGGTAGCAATTCTTAGAGAAAGAATGCAAATGTTAAGATATTAAAGATCTGAGATGTTTGTTGTAAGAAGATCGAATTGTAATACATTGTGATGTATATGGTTGTAACTAGGAAGGCCTTACAACCTAGTATGTATTGAGTTTGATCAGTTAATAATAAAAAATCTTTGTGTTTCCCTCTCTCATTATGTTTTTGTGTTCATTCCACATTGTATCTGCAAGTTGGATGGTTTTGGGTGTGCCCTAGGCCCCGTATCCAACCCTCATTGCATCAGGTGGTATCATAGTGAGTTGAGATCCGTGGTTCCTTCTTGTAAACTTTGATGATATTTGTTGTAGGGTGGCAGTTTGCGATCTGACCTAAAATTGCAAAGAGTTTCAAGATGGTTCATGGGAGAGGAAATGCTGATCAAGGTCTAGCTGATATGCTTAGACAAATGGTTGCAAGATTGGAAGCTGTTGAGATAGCCCAGCACAGAGGAAGACCTCTTGAAGATGTTAGTGATGATGATTTTGAAGAGGTTCAAGGTGAGGCTACACCTACACCTGTGATGGATCAAGAAGAGGAAAGATTCCTGAGAGATTTGACAGGTTTGAAATCCACACCTCAATTTAATCCTCCTAAGTATAGTGGAAATTTATATTCTAATGAATTGATTGACTAGATCACTGAGATGGAAAAATATTTTGAATATAAGAATCTTGCAGAAGATAAGAATGCGAAGATTGCAAGTACAAAATTGAAAGTTCATGCATCCTTATGGTGGGAACACCTACAATTGCATAGAAAGAAGAAGGGTAAAGACAAGATCAAGGTATGGGATAAGATGGTTAACGAATTGAAAGGCAATTTTCTACCTTGTGATTATCAGATTAACCTGATCCATCGAATGCAAAGTTTGAAGCAGAAGGAAAAATCAGTCAAAGACTATACTAAGGAATTCTATAGATTAGACATCAGATCTAGACATGTTGAAGATGGAGTGTAAAGAGTTGCAAGATACCTAAATGGCTTGAGAAGTTCCATAGAAGATGAAATCAGTTTGGTCAAAATGGAAGGTATTGAAGAGGCATGTCAATTTTCCCTAAAAGATGAAGAAAAGTTGAACAGAAGATATGGACAAAGACAAAGAGGTAGAGGTGGTAGATTCCCTAGAGGAAGAGGTGTTAGGGATTTTTCTTGTATAAATCACAATTCTTGAAATGTCTTTTTGAATCCTATGCCTTTACTTCTGATTCAGAGACAAGAAAAGCCTAATTGCTAAGGACTAGATAAGGTCCTTCTTCATTTTTGAGTTCCACAACTACTCAGGCAGGTTTTACCTTGAAAGATTACTGTTATCACAGT
>MU227573.1:4952770-4976555 GCA_018584345.1 Thuja plicata
AGGCATTGTACTTGATATAGAAAAATAGGTCCTTGAAATAATAGGGATAAGGCTCAGCCTTAGGACCTATATGATCTCTAATTTATTTTGGCATATGCTTCTTTAATAAGCCTCTAGCAACACCAGGCTTATTTCTATATCTTTTCTCTTGCTTCTTCATGTCAATTTTGGTCGACATGGTGCTAAACAGGCCAAATGCTTGCATGAAAGAATTTCTATTTAACACAAGCAAATTAGTGCCATCTTCTCTTTTGATGGTCTTTGTGAGTACATCATAATGGTTAGCCAATTCTATAAATAGGTCAACATCAAGGAAAACATCAGGCACTAATAACCTACCCAGTCCAGATATCCAAGGGTTTGACACAGGGATAGGCTTATCAGCATTATTGTAAAATTAGGAAAACAGAGAATAACCTGTTGTTCCTGGGGTACTTGCATCCCTGATGTCCTTGAAGTCATCTTTGAAAACACCAGCATCAATCTTTCTATTCTGAGTGGACCCTCGCAGCAATTGCAGAAATTCATCAGAGAAGCTAGGTTTTCCTTTAGGATCATCTCCACTGCCTCCACTAGTAGACGCCATGCTCATAGCAGTACTCATGTTTGCAAGATTTTAAATCTCTGGTTGAACGATATTGAAACAAATCTAAGACCTCCCTCTTAGAATTTTCAATCACCTCGGAACACTGCTATAGCTTTGAATATCACCTTTCGCTCTAAAATAACACTTAACCCTGAAATCATAAACTCGGTGAATAGGAATGAATACAAACTTCTCTGTTTTTAGCCACAAGGTTCAGAGTACATGGCTCAAAGTTCAGAAACGTCAGTTCTGCAATTAATTTGATATGCCATGAAACGTTCAAAAACCTAGCCGTAGTTTCACGAGGTGACAGGAAATCAAATTCAAATCATGAGAATTTTGGCGCAATGATAAAACGGTTAAGATAGCTGACATGGCACTCTGTGATTCACCTTCTGTCATACATCTCAGCTACCTTCTATTCATAGTAATCAAAAATTCTTTTATCTGATTGGCCGTAGGCTTGATCTCGTCTGTCACGTCATCCTTCTGGCGTCGCTTTTATAGATCCTCTTTATCTAGCGACCTTGCAACCTCATAAAGTCTCTTTGTTGCGAGTGTATCTCCTTAACCACGGTCTGATCTTTAGATTTGGTGACCACGTAAATCCTTTATCCTCGGGTAACCCAAGTCTTTCCAGCAATCAGGCGACTGTGTGAAAATCTTAGTCGCACAGGGTTAACCTTAACTCAGTTTCTTTCTCCAGACTACGCGACAAACCTTTGCACTTAACATTTCATGGTAATCGCCAAGTCGCTAGATGCTTGCTTCTTATTTAAAGACTTCATGACAACCCTTTGGTCGCTGAGTCAGGTGATAGACATAACTTAATATTTTACTGAAAATGTACCCTTTCTCTGTTTTCAGTGACATAGCGACATACCTTAATCGCTTAGTCGGAAGGACTTCTTCCCTGGGGCACTTTTATCACGAGACTTAGCGACCACCGTCAGATCCTGTCATTCCTTCATTGAACGGCTGTATTTTAATCGCTATACAATCTCACATACCCTTAAAATATCAAGAGACTTCGCGACTGAGGGTAATATGACTTAAGTCTCCTTATCGCTTGATCCTTTTTCTTTATCTAGCGATCATCCGACAACCACTATCTTTCTGACAGATGTCATCTTTTACTTCGTCCACTTTATGCATTCTGGAAATCTGACTCATCACCCTTGATCTGGCGACATCCCGACTGAAGGAAACCACTTAACATGTAACTGCTAGTCGCTGAGTCGTGACTGTTATCCACTAACCACCAAATATCACGAGACCACGCGACTAAAGAGAAGCCTTAACTGTTTGAATGTCCTGATCCAGCGATCACGCGACATGAAGGAGGTGCAAGGTCAGAAGACATTTTGTTGACCTGTTGACTCTTTTCGTGATCACCCGACTGAGGGTGGGTCCCGTTCATTTTAAAGCTCATAACATGATTATTAAGCAACAACCCGACTAAAGAAAGATTGCTAAGTCTCGAGACACTTAGAGAATATTCTGTTTCTTATCAAGACTACGCTACACAAGGCAAGAGTGAAGTCGGGAGAAGCTTTGGCATATTCGGTCTGGGTAAAGCGATCAAGCAACTCAACTTAACCTTTTTATATAGCACATGCCTTTAGTGACTTGAAAAAGGTAATGAAGAAATAGAAAGACATGGTTAAGGGTTTCAATATGCATCGTTTAACATTAGGCTTTAGGGTTTTTTCCAGGGTTTTGACAATTTTGGCAAGGAATTAGCATGAAAACCTAAAAATTTTCAGAGGGAAGGGCAAGGAAAAGGGCAAAACAGCAAAAACACGAAATACAACCAACAAGAGGTAGATCTCATGGGGAAAATAGTAGATCTAAATCAGACAAGTCAAATATAGACACTAGTTAAGACAAAGGAAAGACTAAATGAAAAGGTGGAAATTCATACTGAGGAAGGGGAAATTATTCCAGAGGTGGATACAGCAGAAGAGGGTTCCATGTAACTTGTTACAATTGTGGTAAAGAAGGACAAAAATCCTTTGAGTGTACATATGTAAGCAAGAAAGGTGGTAATAGTAGCAAAAATGCATTAGTGCAAGAAGAGTCATCGAATGAACCTGAGAATCTCATGATCCAAATGATACTATGGAGTAAGAAAGATAAGCAAGATCTGATCAGAAATAATTTGTTCAAAACTAGGTGTAGAGTTGAAGACAAGGTTTGGAAGGTCATTGTTGATAGTGGAAGTTTAGAGAATCTAGAATTTGAGGAAATGGTTGCACATTTACAGTTGGAGAGGATGAAACATCCAAAACCCTAAAAGATCTCATGGATCAAGGATGAGCACACATTAACTCTAAGTGAACAATGTTTTGTGAATCTAAAAATTGGAAAGTACTATGATAAGGTGTTATGTGATATTATGCCAATGGATTGTTGTCATATTTTATTCGGTAGACCTTGGAAATATGATAGACATGCTATACATGATAGAAGGTTGAATAGATATTCTATTTGGGTTGATGGAAAGAAGCAAATTTTGTTGCCTTTGATTGAAGAATCTACTGATGAATTATGTACATCTGTGATAGTTTGTCTGATGGAAGGTAGATAGTTTATTAAGGATTTAAAAAGAGATGATATTTGTTATGCTTTGTTCCCTAACAAACCAAGTAAGAATGCAGAAGATGACATATGTGCATAAGTTGAGAAGTTGTTGATTGAATACAAAGAAATCATTTCAGATAATGTACATGATGGTTTGCCACCAATCAGAGATATCAGTCACTATATGGATCTAATTCCTAGAGCTAGTTTACCAAACAAAGCACCACATAGGTTAACACCTATTGAGAATGAGGAGCTTAATCGACAAATTCATGAATTGTTGAACAAAGGCTTAATCAGAGAAAGTCTGAGTCCATGTGCAGTGCCTACTATGTTGGCATCTAAAAAGAATGGAGAATGGAGAATGTGCCCTAATTCCAGAGAAATAAACAAAATCAAAGTGAAGTATAGGTTTCCTATACCAAGAATAGATGACATAATGGATTTTTTGAGTGGAGCAAAGTATTTTACCAAAATTGATTTGAAAAGTGGATATCATTAGATTAGAATCAGAGAAGGTGATGAATGGAAAAGTGCTTTCAGGACAAAGGTAGGTTTGTATGAGTGGTCGGTTATGCCTTTTGGTTTAAATAATGCACCCAGTACATTTATGAGGATGATGAATGAATTTTTGAAGAAATTCTTGAATAAATGTGTGATTGTATACCTAGATGATATTCTGACATTCAGTAAAACTAGAGAACATTTGATGCATATAAAACAAGTATTGCAGAGATTAAAAGAAGAAAAGTTTCATATAAATCTGAAGAAATGTTCCTTCATGAAAGAAGAGCTTGTGTATTTGGGTTTTGTAATTTCAACAGATGGTTTGAAGATGGATCCAAAAAAGGTTGAATCTATATTGAATTGGCCTACACCTGAGAATGTTACAGAGGTAAGATCATTTCATAGATTGGCAAGGTTTTACAGAAAGTTTATCAGAAATTTTAGTTCTATTTTCAAAGCTATAACTGAGATAGTGAGAGGATACAAAAGAGATTTCAAATGGACACTTGGAGCTGATAAGAGTTTTGAAGCTTTAAAGTTGAAGGTTTCTGAATTACCTGTGCTAGCCTTACCTAATTTCAATAAAGTATTACAAGTTGAATGTGATGTAAGTGGAAGTGCAATTGGAGCTATTTTGACTTAGGAAGGTAAACCTGTTGCTTTCTTTAGTGAAAATTTGAATGATGGAAAGAGGAAATATTCTATCTATAATCAAGAATTCTATGCTATTGTGCAAGCTATGAAGAAATGGAGACATTACTTGATGCCAAATGAATTTTTGTTGTATATAGATCATAAGGCTTTACAATATTTGGGTAGTTAGAATAAGTTGAATCAGAGACATATGAAATGGGTTGAATATTTGTAGAGCTTTACATTTGTGTTTAATCATAAGAGTGGAGTTTCTAATAGAGTTGTTGATGCATTGAGTAGAAGAAGATCTTTGTTGACTAAAATGAAAATTGAATTTCTTGGCTTTGATGACATGAAGAATTTATATGAAAATGATCCTGATTTTTCAAAGCAGTGGAGAGTGTGCAGAGCACCTAATACAATTCAATCAAGTAAGTATGAAGAATATTTCATTCACGAAGATATGTTATTCAAAGGTATTTAGTTTTGCATACCAAGAGGATCAATGAGAACTAATTTGATTAAGGAGAAACATAGTAGTGGATTACTTGGACACTTTGGCATTGATAAAACATTGAGTCTACTGAAGGAGAGGTATTTTTGGCCTTAGTTGTATAAGGATATTCAGAAATTTGTGAGAAGTTGTGGATTTTGTCAAGTTGAAAAGGGAGTGAGTCAGAATACTAGTTTGTATACACCGATATTTGTTCCTAAGAAACCTTGGAGTGATATCAGCATGGATTTTGTTCTTTGACTTTCGAGGATAGAAAGAGGTAATGATTCTATATTTGTTGTTGTGGATAGATTTTCCAAGATGACACATTTCATACCATGTAGGAAAACATCAGATGTAGTACACATAGCAGATCCTTTTTTCAAGGAGATTGTCAGATTGCATGGATTACCAAGAAGTATCATCTCTGACAAAGACAATAAGTTTGTAAGCTATTTTTGGAGAACACTTTGGAAGAAGCTAAATACCAAGTTGAAATTTAGTTCTACATTTCATCCACAGACTGATGGAAAAATAGAAGTTGTAAATATAATTTTGGGTAACTTGTTGAGATGTTTAGTTGGAGACAGACCAAGCAATTGGGATTTGATGTTGGCACAAGCAGAGTTTGCATACAATAGTTTAGTAAATAGAAGTAATATAAAGACACCTTTTGAGATTGTTCATGTCACACAACCTAGAGGCATATAAAATTTGAGAGACATTGTTGGTGAAGAGAAAAGAAGTGGTGAAGTAGAGGAATTTGCAGAATTTATGAAGACATTACATGACGATGTGAAGCAGAAGTTGGAGAAAAGTAATCAGAAATACAAAGATGATGTAGACAGATCAAGAAGACATAAGACATTTGAAGTTGGTGATGCTATGATGGTTCATTTGAAGAAAGGAAGATTTCCTATAGGAAAATATGGGAAACTTAAGATGAAGAAATTTGGTCCTTGTAAAATACTAAGAAGATTTGATGGCGGAAATGCTTAAAAAGTTGAATTACCTGATGACATGGATATATCACCTATATTCAATATTTTAGACTTGTATGAATATCATGAACATGATGAAGAAGTAATAGTACCAAGTGATTATCCTAAGAGGAAAAGAATACATGGAATATCTAGTAAAGTGGAAAAACTGACCGATTGAGGACTCATCTTGGATTTCTCAATCTAAGTTAGATTCATTTCAAGTTGGACCTGATACATGATTCAGGGAATCATTTATTTTCAACCCCAAGTGTCTGATGCAGGAGCATCTTGGGTCCTTGGAAATCCTTCTCAACCAAAAATATATTTACTGCATTCCTTATTTTGTTCTTTGTTGCTCAACTTCTATTTCTCAACATGCTTGCCAAGTTTCTCAGTCATGCTGGTGTTCTTTTACTCGGCTCTTCTTTGGCCAAGGTGTTATGTTGCTTGGTCATGCCTGTGCTAAGATGGTTTATTTGGGAATTGGTGGTGGTGGCCGACTTCTTGATTTAATTTTTGTGGCTGGATCTATTTGGGATCTATCTTAGGATCCATGTGGACCTAAATTTGGGCCTCTCCTTTGGTTTTTGAGCACCGACTTCCTTGTTGGTCTCTTGTATATATTCTCTTGTATGTCCTTAGTTTGGTAGAAAGTCTTGGAGAAAGAATGCAAATGTTAAGATATTGAAGATCTATGATCTCTGTTGTAAGAAGATCAAATTGTAATACATTTTGATGTATATGGTCATAACAAGGAAGGCCTTACTACCTGGCATGTATTGAGTTTGATCATTTAATAATAAAATATCTTTGTGTTTCCCTCTCTCACTATGTTGTTGTGTTCATTCCGCAATATCTATAAGTTGGATGGTTTTGGGTGTGCTCTAGGCCCCGTATCCAACCCTCCTTGCATCATTTTGTGAACCCATTTTCTACTGAGAAAGAACCATCATCCTCTGAAGAGTCATTGTATTTGAATGCTACTAAGCATGAACCATCATCCTCTAATGATTAATTGTATTTGAATGAAATCTTTGCTGAACTTGAGTATGAGGATAATCTACCACCAAGGATAGCTTAGGCCACCTTTCCTTTCCCTATTCCTCCTCAACAGGGAAACCAAAATCTGAAGAACATACCTACTTCCACACTCCCAAAGTTTTATGGCCTCATTAATAAAGACCTAGAGACCTTCCTATTTGAGTTTGGCATCCTCTATATGAGTTATGACTATACGACTGATGCCCATAAACTAAAGTTGTTCCCCTCAACTCTTAAAGAGGTTGCTCTAAGGTTGTTCATGGGGCTAGGAGCCAATGCCATAGCAGATTGGGATGTAATGAGCACTGTGTTCATTGCAAAGTATAAGTAATACTGTAGGGGTCAAGATTTAAAGGGTGGTGACATTTTTAAAATGTCATAGAAGGAGGACAAGACTTTGGAGGATTATGTCTCTCGGTTCAAGTTTAACCTACAACATAAGACACACCACCAGCTAAATGAGGAATCCCAAAAATATCTTTTCTTGAAAGGTGTACATGTAGGAAGTATAGAGGCCTTGGACCTTATGGCCAGAGGTGACATCACCCAAAAGAACTGGGCAGATATCAAGAACATATGTATGAATTATTCAAGAGCCACTGTTAAAAAGGGTAGAGGAATTTGAGACTTACCTCATAAGTTGACTAGTTCTGGAGTATCTAAGATGGAACTTTCAAATATTCTCTTAGAATTAAAGTAAGACATCATTAATGATGTTTCTAATCAGCTGGAAATAATGCATGCTAGATGGAAGAAGGAGGATGGTGATGCTATGTTAGCTGAATACTGCCTGCATTGTTGAGAAAAGAAGAAAAGCTGCAAGTGCAAGACCGTTGCAAATGTGGAGTCCCAGCCAATGCCTACAAAGTTCAAAGCTATAGATGAGAATGGAGAGGTTCTCTATGTCTCTCAACAAAATCCATGGGCCTAGAGACCAGGTATGCCACAAGATCCTCTCCAAACCTCTAGTAATAATTCATGGAAATTTTTTCAAAATATGGGTCCCCATAGCTTTGGTGGGTATAATAATTGGTAGCAACCCCATCAGGGTTGGAAACAACCCCAGTAGGGTTTTCAATAGCACTAGTAGGGTTGGAAACAACCATAGTAGGGTTGGCAACAATCTCAGCATGGTTGGTAGCAACCGCAGCAGGGTTGGCAGCAACCCCAGCAGGATTGGCATCAACCCAATCAATGGTCTAATCAACCCACTCAACAAGATTTGATGCCACCACCTCAGGAGAAGGCTATAATGCATCCTCCTATACCTAGTAACAATCCATTGAAGCAAACCCATTTGCCAGCTCATCCTAATCCTAACCCCAATAATAAGCTGCCAGCTCTGCAACAAATCTATGCCATTTCCTTAAACAATATCCATCTCACATCAGGAACTACTCTTGCCTCTCCTCCAATGCCTATCATCACAGAGGTTGTAGATTCACCTTATGAAGTAGCTGATGTACCATCTCCACAAATCTCTCCTACCACCAAAGATTCCCTATTTCCTCAAAGGTTAGTCAACCAAGCTAAACCCATAGTCAACTCCACAATTGCAGATTTACTAAATCAGTTGAAGCAGATGACAGTAAAAATACCCTTACTCGATGAAATAAAAGAAGTTACTATCTACCCCAAGGCTATTAGTGAAGATTGTATTAAAAAACTAGGAAGGAAGAAGAAGGATCCTAAGGATATTCATTTCATAGGGCATTTTTCTGATCTTATGCTAGAAAAGTTAACTGTTCCCAAATACTCTGATCTAGGGAGCACTGTCATTACAGTCACTATTGATGGTATGCAAGTTCAAAATACTTTGGTCGATCTAGGTGGCTCTATAAATGTCATGACCAAGGAGGTACTATCTCAATTGAATATTTTTGGTCTTAGAGATACCTGAACCATCCTGCAACTTTCTGATAGCTCTACTATTAAACCCAATGGAATGATAGAAGATATCATTGTTACCTTACACTCTTGGGAGTATCCAGCGGATATTGTTTTTCTCTCACATAAAGCTGATATGGGAAGATATCCTTTGATCCTAGGGAGACCATGGTTGGCCACTGCTAATGCATTCATAGCCTGTAGGTCTGGAAAAATGACCACATCCAATGGTGTCCATACCAAGAACCTGACCCTATATTCCCCTGCTCACCCAATGTTGCAAGATGATGAGGTAGTATGGAAAAAATTAGAGGATGCCTAAACTAAATTCAATTCAATCCACCAGCTCATGGTGATAGGAAGGGAGCCCTTTGTAGCCTCTAGGGAAGAAGATGAGATAATTTCATCAATTATCACTAATGAATATGGCATAGATTCCCAGTTGTGTCCACAATCAGACTGTGTTTTGGAGACAATTTTGCCTACACCACCTGCCTCTCCATACTCAATATCCTCCCACTTTCTCCATTCCCTATTACCCCATGAGATGGATTCACTACGAATTTCTTAGTTGACCATGTTGGATAAAGTAGTTAAAATGGAAGTTAGTCCGGGAAAGGAATTAAATGTCAACAAAACCCTATCATTGCCACACTAGCAAGATATCCTTAAGCTGCTACAGGAAAACCAGTAGGCATTTGCCTGGGATTACATAGACATGAAAGGGATAGATCCTAAACTATGTAATCATTGGATCTATGTAATTCTAGAGTATAAACCGGTAAGACAACCACAAAGGAGAGTAAATCATGTCCTAAGGGATATAGTCAAAATTGAGCTTCAAAAATTGTTAAATGCTAGTTTCATCTACCCCATTTCTGATAGCCAATGGGTGTCACCCTTAGTCATAGTACCAAAAAAGGGAGGTAAATGGCAAGTTTGTGTGGATTATTGAGAACTCAACATAGCCACTAAAAAGGACCATTTCCCAATCCCATTCATAGACCAAGTCCTTGATAATCTAGCATGCAAGAAATATTTTTCTTTTCTGGATGGGTTTAGTGGTTACAACCAAACCAATTAGCTCCAAAGGACTAGGAGAAAACTACCTTTACCTGTCTGTGGGGAAATTTTTCCTACTCCATCCTACCATTTGGTTTGTGCAATGCCCCAACCACTTTCCAACGAGATGTCATCAGTATCTTTTCAGACATATCTGCTGACTGTATGGAGATTTACATGGATGAGTTCACTGCTTATGGGGACACTTTTGATGAGGCAAAGGCCAATCTAGAAAAAGTAATCTGGAGATGTCAGGATTACAATCTTTCTCTCAATAGTGAGAAATTATTTATGATGATGGAGGAAGGTGTTGTTTTAGGCCATTACATCTCCTCACATGGCATCCAGGTAGGTCCAGCAAAGATTGCAGTAATCAACACTCTATCAACTCCCAAAAAGAAAAAAGATGTCAGGAGTTTTCTCGGGCATGTTGGATACTATAGGAAGTTTATTAAATATTTCAGTCAGATTGTTGCACCCCTTTTTAACTTGTTAAAAATGATTATGAGTTCTCTTGGAATTTTGCATGTGAACAATCTTTCCTGTAGCTTAAGGTTGTTCTAACCACTCCTTCGGTACTGTGAGGTCCCAATTGGGGATTACCCTTTCATAGCCACATAGATGCTTCTAACTATGCTATTGGAGCAGTGCTCGACCAAAAAATAGATGTTGTTGAACATGCCATTTACTTTATTAGTAAGAACCTCTAGGGAGCTAAATTCAATTACACTGTGATAGAGAAAGAGTTGCTAGCATTCATCTATGCACTGAATAAGTTTAGGCACTATATTACAGGATATGAGATATTCATCCACACAGACCACTCAGCTATCAAGTACCTGATGAATAAACCAGCCATCTATGGAAGGTTGGCTCAATGGTTGCTACTGATGTCAGAATTTGACATTACTATTGTGGAAAAACCTGGGAAATCCAATGTAGTGGTTGAATTTCTTTCCAGCTTACATGTTCCTGATGATCCTGCAACCATCAATGATAGTTTTTCATATGAACACCTCTTCCTATTGTCAGCACAAAACCCGTGGTATGCTGGCATTGCTAACTATCTCACCACTAGGAAGACACCAGCACACTTCTCCTCCAAGGAATGGAAATTGTTGGCTGAGAAGAGTTTTAATTTTTCTTGGATTGTTGGTTTCATTTTTTATACTGGTCCAAATCAGATTATGCACCGATGTATCCGTGAAGATGAAACATATGACATCCTTCAGGCATGTCATGATGAACCATGTGGCGGTCACTTTGCAGCAAAATGGATGGATTTCAATATCTTAACTACTGGGTACTATTGGCCGACTCTCCAAAAGGATTCTATTTGGTATACCAAGAAATGTGATTTGTGCCAACGCATGGGGAGGCCTACTAAAAGTAATGAGATACCCCTTTAGCCTTAGGTCATCATAGCTCCTTTTGACAAATGGGGGATTGACTTTGTTGGACCCATTGACCCTTCTTCTCAGGGTAAGTCTTGCATTTTGGTCTGTAATGACTATGTTACTAAGTTGGCCAAGGCTAAACCAATGAAGCATCCTTGGGATAACAATGTTGTCATGTTTTTATATGAATGCATCTTTACAAGATTTGATGTTCCCTGAGAATAGTGTCTGATCAAGGTGCTCACTTCACTTCCAACCTCATAGATACCTTGATGGAAGAGTATAAGATTCACCATGGTAGTTCATCTCCTTACCATCTACAAGCCAATGCCCAAGTGGAGGTTACCAATCGGGAGTTGGAAGCCATCCTAACAAAGACTGTCTTTGTTCATAAGAAATATTGGGCCGTCAAGCTTCCTAAAGTGCTTTGGGCCTATAGGACTAACTGGAAAACCACTACAGGGTTCTCTCCATTTCAACCGGTTTATGGTAAGTCTACATTGATGCTAGTAGAATTTGAGCATAAGACCTTACACACATCATTGGAGCTCGATATCAATCTTACTACAGCTCAACAAGAGTGCATCGTTAACATGAACAACCTTGATGAATAGCATAAGTCTTCTTTGGCTAACATAGAGTTGGTGCAGTAATAGAGGAAATAATGGCATGACAAGTTTATTAAGGATAAGATATTTTTAGTCAATTCCTAGGCCATCTTGTATGACTCCAGATACCACCATAATTTTGGTAAGTTTCAAACTCATTGGTTAGGGCCTTATGAAATTATTGTTGTTTTTCCAAATGGTGTTGTGCAGTTGTCTATTGTTGATCATGTCCATTTCAAATTACTAGTTAATGGTCACTAGCTTAAGCTATACCATAAACCCTATATAAAATCAGAGTACCTACAACAATTTGACCATGATAAAGTTTTTGAGCCTCTTGTAGCAAATGCATATGAGCTGCTCGCTCATATTCATTCTTCACTTTGAGCCATGCTCGCAATACCCCATAATAAATACTTCCCTCTGGGAAGTACTTTCTCTATGATAAATTTCATTTCATTATTACTTGTCTTCCGCCCATCCACCTCATTATTCTCCAACATGTCATGACAATATCAGGCCGCTACCAGTACCTTCTCAGGTTCGTGTGTACTATCTTTGGCATTTAATTCATTAATTAGTTTTTCATTCACTTTGCTCTTGTCACATGCATAATTGTGGGACCAATTGCCTACTTAAGTTGGGGGGGGAGAAAATCTATGATTTTTTTTATATATCTATGTACATATTAAATGTTATAATTTTAAACTTTTAAATGTTGTATAATTTTGGATGAATGTTGCCCAATTTAGCTTTTGAGATATGACAATCTCGACACTAGCAATTTTTTTTGCATGTATAAGAAAAGGTGTTCAATGCAGACATCTATTGAGTAATTATGCATAGTTAAGTTCTTGAGATATGATATATTTGCATTCATTTTCTCATATGACACTTAGAAAACTTGAAACTCTAGAACTTTCCATATTTGCAAACCCTGCAGCTCCGCATTTTTCTTGTTACCTTCTCTGCAATTTTCTTATACTCTCTACAACTATTTTTGTGTCCTTCATACTCTATGGAATGGGTGACGATTTGATTCAATGTGAACCAATGGTTCATGATCTTCTGTTAAACATCAAGCATGTATGCCACTATTCCAAGCCAGGGGTGTGCTTGATTACATTCTCAAGCTTACCAGCTAGGACGGAGAGGTAGCATTTTAGTTTTAAAACACATTGCATGATGGAGTGGCTACTATCAAAGGATTGAGGGTGTTTCTCTAAAAAATAGTCATAGTAGAGGTAATGGGGTTACCACAGGAAGGGGAAGAGTTTTCAAAAAAATTTGACCTGGCAATAGCTAGAGCACAATTCACTCTGCATTCAGACCCACCATTGGAAATTGATAAGAAACAAGGTACCGGTAGGATGCCTTGACCTAAAACTTAGAAGAAGTGTGCAATTCTTATTATAAAGTATTTCACTTGTGAAGGATGCCATGCCTACTTGCATGCTATTCATTTAAAATTTCTGAGCTTCCTACGACACGATAATCAGCCCATAAATGTACCCATTTTCCTGTTCAACATATTGAAGAAGAGGGATTCATTACTACAAGAAGGTAAGCTGAATATTATCTCCCACCATTGTTGGATTAAGTTGATTTTTGAAAATACATTAAGAGAACAGTTGAACATGACATGGGAGGATTTTTAGTTAGGAGAATTTGAGAAGGAAACCCTAAGGCCTTTAAGGAGTAGGGTTGGAATGAGAGTCAAAACTGAATAGGGGGTATTCAGGATCATTGAGGAATTAGGAACAGGGTCTTCTTCAGCAAGAAATCCCAGGTCTAGAAACCCTAGGCATCCTCCTAAAGCTCTTGCATCTAGCTCATCCTAGAGTAAGGGAAAAATGAAAATCTCTGAGAAGAAGGATTCAGAAGAAAAGGTCTCCTCCCCATCCAATGAAACCATGAATCCTACAAGAGATGGAAGGGAGAAAGGGAAACAATCTGACCCTAGTTATTGTAAACACACAAAGAAACAGGACCATGTATCTCAAACCCCTTCTAAGAACTGAAAGATTGTTGATAAAAAGGAGGAAACCCCTTTAAGAAGAAGTTATAGGTAGAAGAAGAGTATGTCCATAGAAAAATCTCCAGAAGGGTTAACCATTGGTTTCAACATTCCTAAGGTAGAAGATCCAAGAAGAGAAGAGCTAAAAGAGATTCAACAAGAGTTTCCTAATGAGTTTCCTATAGCCGAGAATAAAACATCCCCTGAAGTCAGAATGGACATGGAATGTACAACAAATAAGGATGATTCGAACTCTAATGAAAAATCTTACAGATTCAAAAGGAGGGGTTCATCTTCCCATGGAATCAAAATTGTTAATGATCTCATTGAATAAGATGGTGATGAAATTTCATGGGAATACTTTGCTAATGAAGAAAGTCTGCCAGATTCACCACCTGTAGCAATAGAGAGGAGTCTGTTTGAAGAAAAATGTGGCATTGATATGAGCTTTGTCAATCAGGTGGCAGAGCAGGTTTTGAACCAAGGATTGGACACATTGGCCACCATTTCCCAACAATGTAATAACTTTGAGTGGGGCATCATAGTCTATCCAAAACCCTCAAAGGATACACCTACAGGATAAAAGAATTCAGCTGACATGCAAGCAGTAGGTGAAAACCTTGATGAAGGTACTCTGCCAGATATTCCTTTCCCTGTGACTCCATTCTCTGTTATCTTTTGACTGATCAATCAATTAGTAAAGGAAAGGGAACAATGGAGACAATAGAAGAAGGCATTGCACCAAGCTATTGACCAGAATTATCAAGAACTTGTGGAAAAAGAGGAAGAGGTCAAATAGCTTAAAGAGAAAATAATTAAGGTAGCATTAGTTATCCCTAATCTAATGAGCTGTAGGTCTCCCTCTCATTTTTATGTTATGTTTCTTAAAGAATAGTTGTTGAATTATCAGTTGATGAGAATAGTAAGTGATAAGTATTCATTGTTGAATGAGCCCCTTGAGTTCTTTCAAGCCTTCCATAATTCTCCTACAGCCATTCAAAATCTGTTATGTGAACTCTTCCTACACAACCTAGTTGTACCCAATAATAGGATTTGGAATCCTCTACCATATTTTGGGGATATCTAGTTAAGGGAAATTATGTCATGGATACAAAATGAGATCAGTAGGGAATCCCAATCCAAAGCCTATAGAGAGTTAGAAGACAAAATTCTTCTAGGCCTATGGCCTGAAGCCAAGAACCCCAAGCCCTATTATTATGAATGGATGAAATTAGCCTTGTCAGAGCTAGGAGGAAAAATCATTGATCCCCTTAGAGAGGCATCCTTTGATGAGTATACTTAGATGGTTGAGATTGAGTTACCTGAGGAAACAAGATCAATTCAATGGTGATGGGTGAGCATGACCAAGGACTTGAGAAATAAAGAGCCACATTCACCCCTTAATTTCATAATGGAAAATAGGTGTGCTCGTTGGTATGTGTCATTAGGTAGTGAGAGAAAGATCTACTGGATGCCACTTACATTCCAGCCCCCCTTGCTTCTTTCCCCTCTATTAGAAAATTCAGAAATTTTAGAAGACTATGACATGACAGGGGAAGTAAAGAAGTGAGAATCACACATGGACACCAAGGGAATTTATTTGAGATTTGCTAAAGGAGGCATTGGGAAAAGTGGAGCTGCAGATCTTAGAATGTAGGAAAGGTTGAATAATTATCTATTTTTTGGAGGACCACCAAAAGGAAAAGTTGGAGGGAAATGATGAGGCCAATATAAGGCCTATTTAGCCTATAGTTTCATGTGTTTGAGATTTGATTCTGAGAGCTGATTGATTGTATGTTTGTCATTGATAACAACATATTATACACAATAGTAATTCTATATGTACTTATCTGAATGATGACATGAAGGCTTTCCTGGATAGATACATGTTTTTGACATGTTTAATATGTCATGTTCATACACACAAACTCAGATATGATGTTTTAGTAAAGTTATGCAATTTTGTTATTATCAGTTACAGTTCTGGAAGTATAACGGTTTAGGGCCGACGTATATAATGTGTTTCATGAGTTGTGCCTATCTTCAAGATATGCATATGTATATGCATGATTAATTATGAGTTGATGATATAAATCCAAAGGTGCCAAACATGTTTCAAGATGATTGCAAAGTTATGGTTAATTTGGTGAGGCCGACTCAGTGAAGCGTCACGTCTGTTCAACATTGACTTGCATGAACTAAATATTGTTTGCATGCTTAGTTAAGATTACTAAGATATTGATGAAGTGTTTCTAAGAGCTGACATGCCCCTCTAATTTGGAGAAGATACTTATAGTGGTTCATTTGTGAATGCTAAGTGTGAATGATATGGAAAGTTAAGAAAGATGTGCAGAGCAGATTATCAGAGTTGGTTCATTCATTAAAATTCTATGTGAAGAAGAAGTAAAAGATTGAAATATAATGGAACTGATCAAGACAACAGGTCTAGTCTATAGTTCATCATCAGATATAGTGCATATCTGTTATTCAGAAGGTTGTAGCCTTCACCATCAAGCAGTGAGCTTTTGGACAGTGAGTCGACCACCCCTAATAGGGTTATTTGTAAAAGACTCCTAACAGGGTCTGAACCTTAACCAGGTCTCTATACTTATTGCATTGTATTGTACAACTCCTAACAGGGCTGAAATATCTTCTAACAAGGATTACTACAAACAAGTATAGTTTATTGTGGGTGCTAATTCCCACCGGGTTTTTTACCATTTGGTTTCCCCATAATCAAATTATGTGTTGACTACTGTGTTATCTGATTAAGAATTTACTTTGTTGTATACTAAAGTTAAAGAAGTAAAAAGAACTAAAGTTACTAATAACTGATTCACCCCCCCCTCTCAGTTATCCTTTGGGACTATTCTAACAATTGGTATTAGAGCCAAGTACCTTGAAGAAGAAGCCTAACAGCTTAAGGTAGATCAAGATGTCTTACTTCAAAAAATAAAGCCCTAAGTTTGATGGAGAAAATTATTTGGATTGGAAAAACAAAATGATAACACATCTACAGTGCATTGGCTTTGAGATCTTTGAAATTGCCACATAAGAAGTTGTAATTCCATCTCTGAAAGACCTTGCAAAGGATGATTCTACCAATAGACAAAAGGACATATTTACACATAATGCAATTGCTAAAGAAGCCCTAATCAGTGCCTTATCTGACAGTGAATTTTTTGAGATCAAGAAAATTGACAGAGGCTATACCATATGGAAGTATTTAGAAGACATGTTTGAAGGAGATGTTCAAGCAAAGAATGCACACATGAAGACATGGAAGAAGAAATACAAAAGTCTTGAGATGTTACCTGAAGAGAACATTAGAGCTTACAATCAAAGGATAAATGAAGCAGTATCTGGAATCAGGAACAATGGTGGTGAAATATAAGAAGAAGATATAATGGACAAGTTGCTAACTACTTTGACATCAGACTATGAAAACAAGATTAGTATTCTAGAGGAAACTATGAAATTCTCACAAAAATTCAAGAGAGAGACTCTAATCAAAAAAATCTCTATTTTTGAGATATCAAGATTGAAGACTGAACCTAAAAGTGAAACAACTTTCAAAGCCACAGTCCATGGTAAGAAATCATTACACATATCCAGTCATGATGAGGAACAAGAAGTCGATGAAGAACTTGAAAAAATCATAGCTATGAATGCTAGAAGAGAAAAGAAAGGAAAAGGTAAATATGAAGGAAAACTTGCATTCAAATTTTTTTCATGTAATAAGATAGGTCACTTTGCATCTAAATATCCCACAAGAGTCAAGAAGTTCAGATCTGATTACAAACCCAAATATAAGAAGGAATGTTATCGTGCTGAAGAAGGTGTAACCAATGAAGATTTAGGAGAAGATGAAATTGGATTCATTGCCCTTAGAGACATGGAGAGGTTCCTTGAAGAAATGGACATTGCAGATGAAAAGGAAGAACAAGAACTAGCCCTAATCTCCAAAGAAGACATCAAAACTGATTGGATCATTGAAAGTGGATTCTCTCATCATATGACAGGTGACAAAGATAGATTTATTTAGTTAGACAAGTACAAAGGTGGTATGGTTAGATTTGGAGATAACACTCCCAAACCTATCATAGGCAGAGGTTCTATCACCTTGGATGGAAAGAATAAGACAGATGATGTTTTATATGTTGATGGATTATATCACAACTTGCTAATTGTTGGACAGCTACTTGACAAAGGTTATCATTTAGAATTCAAATACAACAAGTGCATCATTAACAACAAGGATGGAGACATTATTGCATCAAGCTCCAAAAAAAAAGGTAATGTTTTTCAGCTTAATTCTGATGTAAGTTATTTTTTTGCAAAGGTGGATGACAGCTGGTTATGGCACAAGAGACTTTGTCATATCAATTTTGATAATATAGTAAATATCAACAATGTTAAGGCAGTCAAAGACCTTCCTAGTATTGCAAGACCTGTTGACACTATATGCAGGGAATGTGTCATGGGAAAGCATGTAAGGAGTTCCTTGAGAAGAAAGCAAAACTCAGCTGAGAACAAATTGGACCTAGTACATACAGATTTGTGTGGTCCTACTCAAACAAGATCATACTACAGACAAAGTTATTTCATTTTGTTTGTTGATGACTTTTCTAGGATGATGTGGGTTGCGTTCTTAAAGGAGAAGTCTAAAGCCTTTGAGAAATTGAAAATATTCAAAGATAAAGTTGAGAATGAATCTGGATTAAAACTGAAATGTCTAAGATTAGATAGAGGAGGAGAGTTCACCTCTGATCATTTTTATGACTATTGTGAAGAGTATGGTATTAAAAGATAGTTGAGTGCACCTAGAATCCCTCAACAGAATGGGATTGCAGAAAGGAGAAATAGGATCATACTTGATACAGCACGCACTATGATGATTGAAGGAAAAGTTGCACACACCTATTGGTGAGACGCAGTAAACACAAAAGTATATACTATCAACAGAACCCAATTGAGGCCACGCACAGATAAGACATCCTATGAACTTTGGTTTGGAAATGTACCTATAGTAAAGTATTTCAAAATCTTTGGCAGGAAGTGCTACATCAAGAGAGATGATGGAGTTGGCATGTTTGATGCTAGAAGTGATGAAGGAATTTTTCTTGGTTATTCTACTAAAAGAAAAGCATATAGATGTTTCAATTTGAGACAAAAGAAGATAATTGAAAGCACGCATGTTAAGATTTATGAAAAGTTTATGGTTCAAGAAAGATACTATGAATATGCACCTATGATTGAGGATGAATCTGGACCTAGCAACAAAGATACTATTATTGAATAAATGTTTGATTGCATTGATGTCTCATGCAATGACCCTGAATCAAGTAGAGAAGAATCACAGACTATAGAAGAAGAAGGCACACCTAAGGTTCCGAAATTCACATCTAGATACCACTCCAAAAATGACATCATTGGAGATTAGAGCAGTAGTGTTTTGACCAGATCAAAAGAAAAAAGTCTAGTAGTGGATGAAGAGGTATGTTTACTTTCACAAATTGAAATTTTAAGTGTTGAAGATGCATGCAATGACTCTGATTGGAAGAATGCAATGAAAGAAGAATTAAATCAGATAGTTAGAAATGATACATGGGAATTGGTCCCTAGACCTAGTGACAAAAATGTGATTGGAACAAAGTGGGTATTCAGAAACAAGATGAATGAAAATGGTATAGTAGTAAGAAATAAAGCAAGATTGGTATGCAAGGGATATGCGTAGAGAGAAGGAATAGACCACTTATACATTTTCCCCTGTGAGCAGACTAGAAGCCATAAAATTGTTTTTGGCATAGGCAACAGTCAAAGACTTTAAATTTTATCAAATGGATGTCAAATCAGCTTTTCTGAATGGAGATTTGAATGAAGTCTACATTGAACAGCCTGAAGGATTTAGTCTTTCAGATGAATCAGACATGGTATGCAGATTGAAGAAAGCACTTTATGGTCGTAAACAGGCCCCAAGAGCTTGGTATGAGAGACTTGATGGTTATCCTACCAAGATTGGATTCAAGAAAGGAGCAGTAGACTATAACCTATTTAGAAGAGAAACATCTGATGGATTATTGTTAGTTGCTATATTTGTTGATGACATTATCTTTGGGGGTAATGATAAGCTCAGTAAAGCATTTGCAAAAGAAATGTAGAATGAATTTGAAATGAGTATGATTGGTCCTATAAAATAATTTTTGGGACTTAATGTAAAGCAAACAGATAAAGGCATATTCATCAATCAGTCTAAATATGTGAACGAAATACTAAATACCTTTCATATGGATGATTGTAAGCCAATATGCACTCCCATGATAATAGGAAGAAAGATTTCAAAAGATAATGACTCCACAACAGTTGATAAGACATTGTACAAATCTATCATTGGTAAACTCATTTATTTAACTCAATCTAGACCTAACATATCTAATGCAGTTGGCATTGTAGGAAGATTTGCAGCTGAACCCAAGCAAAGTCACCTAATGGTAGTCAAACAGATATTCAGATATCTAAAGGGAACTATAGACTATGGTTTATGGTATCCTAAATCAGATAATGTAAAGCTTGATGTGTATACAAATACAGATTGGGAAGGTTGTATTGATGACAGAAAGAGCACTTTAAGAGGAGCAGTATTCCTTGGAGACAGGTTGGTTTCTTGGATAAGCAAGAAGAAAAACTGTATTTCTCAATCTACAATAGAAGCTGAATATGTTGCAGTAGCACTGAATTGTTAAAATATGGTTTGGATCAAGAAAATGGTTAAAGACTTTGGCATTCAGGTTGATTATCCTATTGTTATTCATTGTGATAATACTAGCACTATCAACATGTCTAAGAACCCTATAATGCACGCAAAGATAAAACACATAGAGATCAAGTACCATTTCTTAAGAGAGAAGGTTGCAAACAAAGAAGTGAAATTGGACTATGTGAGTACCAAAGAATAGATGGCAGATATGTTCACAAAGCCCTTATCAAAGGATACTTTTGAGTATCTTGGGGAGAAGTTGGGAGTAATTCCCTTTCTTGAGTCTATTTAGAAGAAGCAGGAAAGACATCAGTCATTAAGTGACTGATGAATGGTTGACTACTCTACTTCTGGAGTAGTACCTATACTTAAAAAGACTATGGCACCCTTTTCCATTGATGTCAAAGGGGGAGTATATAGTAAGGAGGAGTATGTACTAAAGGGGAGCTTATACTCTAGGGGAGTATATACATGGAACAAAAACACAGTCAAAGGGACTGCAGTAGTTTAGAGAAATCTTTGATGAGGATATTGAGAAGATTGTAAAAGAAAGAGGACACCATGAACAGAGGATTTTTTTGATATCATATGTTGCCATCAATGTCAAAGGGGGAGATTATTGGAGATTTGATTCTAACAGCTGATTGATTGTATGGTTGTCATTGATGACAACATATAATACACAGTAGTAATTATGTATGTACTTATCTAAATCATGACATGAAGGCATGCATGGATAGATACATGTTTTTTAAATGTTTATTATGTTATGTTCATACACGTAGACTCAGATATGATGTTTCAGTAAAGTTATGCAATTCTGTTATTAGCAGTTACAGTTCTGGAAGTATAACAGTTTAGGGCCGATGTATATAACGTGTTTCATGATTTGTGCCTATCTTAAGGATATGTGTGTGTATATGCATGATTAATTATGAGTTTATGATATAAAGCCAAAGGCGCCAAACATGTTTCAAGATGATTGCAAAGTTATGGTTAATTTGGTGAGGCCGACTCAGTGAAGTGTTGTGTCTGTTTAGCATTGACTTATGCGGACTTAATATTGTTTGTATGCTTAGTTAAGCTGACTAAGATATTGATGAAGTGTTTCTGAGAGCCAACATGACCCTCTAATTTGGAGAAGATACTTATAGTGGTTCATTTGTGAATGCTAAGTGTGAATGATATGGAAAGTTAAGAAAGATGTACAGAGCAGATTATCAGAGTTGGTTCATTAATCAAGAGTCTATGTGAAGAAGAAGTAAAAGATTGAAATACACTGGAAATGATCAAGAAAGCAGGTCTACTCTATAGTTCATCATCAGATATAGTGAATATCTATTATTCAGAAGGTTGTATCCTTCACCATCAAGCAGTGAGCTTTTGGACAGTGAGTCGACCACCCCTAACAGGGTTATTTGTAAAAGACTCCTAACAGGGTCTGACCCTTAACCAGGTCTCTATACTTATTGCATTGTATTGTACAACTCCTAGCAGGGTTGAAATATCTTCTAACAGGGATTACTACAAACAAGTATAGTTTATTGTGGGTGCTAATTCCCACCGGGGTTTTTACCATTTGGTTTCCCCGTAATCAAATTATGTGTTGAGTACCGTGTTATCTAAATAAGCATTTACTTTGTTGTATACTAAAGTTAAAGAAGTAAAAAGAATTGAAGTTACTAATAACTGATTCACCCCCCCCCCTCTCAATTATCCTTTGGCACTATTCTAACATCATGTGCTTTCATAACCAGATTTTGACAACTTCATAAGATTTCATAATACTTTTTCAGATTATTTATACTTATATCTCAAAACTTCCATATACATATGTATGTAAATGTGTGTGAAAAATTTTAAGTTTATGAATATGCTATCTATGTTGGAGATTTTCTTCTGTGCAAATAGTTGATTGTAATATGTTTGTCATTGATGACAACATATAATATACAACAATGTTCTATATGCAATTATCAGTACATATGTTTTGGAGCTATGTGTGTTTATTTCCATGATGTATACATGTTCTAGATGCTATGTGCATTCACGCTGAGTCAGATATGAATTTTCAGTTGAGTTATGTTAATCAATTATGACATTTACAACTTTTGAAGATTATCTGTTAAGAGCCGACGTAAATACAATATTTCTTGAGTTGCACCTATCTTAGGGATATGTGTGTTTGTATTCATGTTTAGTTATGAGCTAATGATGATTATACAAAGGCACCAAACTTGTTTTAATAGAATCATGATGTTGGAGTTAATTTAATGATGCTGACTTTGTGAAGCGTTGCGTCTATTCAGTTTAAGTTGTGCGGTCCTAACTTTGATTGCGTGGTTAGTTAAGCCGACAAGGAAGTTACTGAAGTGTTTCCTACATCTTTTGTGACCTTATCCTTAGTGAAGATATATATAGCAGTTCAAATATAATTGCTAAGTGTTGAGAAAATGTTGTGAAAAAGATAAGAAAGTGCAGAGCAGAAAGTTAGACAATTGAAGATCTATGTGAAGGAAGAGAAGAAGACTACAACTCATTGGAACTGATCAAGATAGAAGGTCTACTCAATAGTTCATTATTAGATATGGTGTATATATATTCTCAGAAGGTTGTAGCCTTCATCTTTTGAGTAGTGAGTGTTAGGGATTTTTCTTGTATGAATCACAATGCTTGAAATGTCTATGTGAACATTGTACCTTTACTTCTGATTCAGAGACAAGAAAAGCCTAATTGCTAAGGACTGGATAAGGTACTTCTTCATTTTTGAGTTCCACAACTACTGAGGCAGGTTTTACCTTTTCAAGATGGCTGTTAACACAGTATTTGTTGATGTGGACATTGGTTAGTTATATATCTTTATTGGACCAACTTATGAATAATCTTGCTGATGATCAAGCATAACCATAAACAAGATATTACCATGCAAACCATATTTATTAGCATAATAATAACCAGTGAGACAAGGATTCTCATCCTTCTTCCTTTTCTTAATAGGAGGGACAACCTAATGGATTGTCTCTTCAAGGAATCAATAACATGGACAATGTCCTGCTGACAGAGGTCCTTAAACAAGTTCAGCTTATAAGTTCTTAGTAACAGAATGTTTAAATTGATTTGGTTCTGATAACTTGGAATACTTCGAACATAGATAGATATTCAGAATGTTTTCTAGATCAATGCCTATCCTTAGGGCTGCAGAGTCAATAATAAGCAAAGAAATTACAGAAA
>MU227573.1:4986348-5024187 GCA_018584345.1 Thuja plicata
TTGACACAGGGATAGGTTTATCAGAATTTTTGTAAAAATAAGTAAATAGAGAATAACCTGTTGTTCCTGGGGTCACTGCATCTCTGATGTCTTTGAAGTCATCTTTGAATTCACTAGCATCAATCTTCCTATTCTGTGTTGACCCTGGTAGTAGTTGAAGAAACTCGTCTGAGAAGCTTGGTTTTCCTTTTTGCTCCTCTCCACTGCCTCCACTCATAGATGCAACACTCATAGTTGTACTCATCTTTGCAAGCACTTTGAATCTCTGTCTGAATGATATTGAAACAAATCTAAGATCACAACTCTCTGTAACTCTTAGAAGTTTTAATCACCTTAGAATAGCTCAGAATATCACTTTTCACTCTGAAACAACAATTTAGCTCTGGAATCATAAACTCGGTGAATAGGAATGAATGCACAATCCCCTGTTTATAGCCAAAGGATTCAGAGTACATGGCTCAAAATTCAGAAATGTCAGTTCCGCCATTAAGTTGATATGTCATGAAACGTTCAAAAACCTAGCCGTAGTTGAGCGAGGTGACAGAAAATCAAATTTAAATCATGAATCTTTTGGCGCAATCATAAAACGGTTAAGACAGCTGACATGGCATTCTGTGATTCATCCTCTGTCATACATCTCAGCTACCTTTTGTACATAGTAATCAAAAATTCATGTATCTGATTGGCCACCGGGTGATCTTCTCTTTCATGTCATCCACTTGGCACCGCTTTTCTAGATCTCATTATCAGGCGACCTTGCGACCTCATTAAATCTCTTTGTCGCGAGCACTTTTCCCTAACCATGGTCTGATCTTCAGACTTGGCGACAATGGTCTTTCTTTTCCTCGGCTAACTCAAGTCCTTCTAGTGATCAGGCGACAATGGTGAAACTGAAGTCGTATGGAGTTAATCTTAACTCATTATTGTTCTCCAGACTTGGCGACAAGCTGTTGTTTTTACTTTTCATAGTAATCGCTAAGTCGTTGGATGCTCATTTCTCATTTCAAGACTACACGAAAGCTTGTAGTCGCTGAGTCGGGTGATAAGTTTAACATGACTTTATTACTAAAAGGTACCCTTTCTCTATTTACAGCGACCTTGCGACATACCTTAATCGCTTATTCGGAAGGACTTTTTCCCTGGGGCACTTTTATTACCAGACTACGCGACCACCGTCAGATCTCTTCATTCCTTCATCGCACGGTTGTCGCTTAATCGCCACATATTTCCTTATGCCCTTAAATTATCAGGAGACTTCATGACCGAAGGTGAAAATACCTTAGTCTCCTTATCACTTGATCTCTTTCCTCCTTCTGGCGACCTCACGACAACCATTCACCATATGACAGATGTCATCTATCTTTTCGTCCACTTTATGCATTCTGGAAAGCTGAGTAATCATTCTTCTCTGGCGACATCCCGACTGAGGGAAATCACTTAACATCAAACCGTTAGTCACTGAATCGGGGCTGTTATGTCTTAACTGCTATTCGATCATGAGACCACGCGACTGAAGGAAAGCTTAGCAATTTGAATGTCCTGATCTAGCGATCATGCGACATGAAGTGAATCGCGAAGTCGGAGCACATTTCATTGACTCTTTGACCTGTCTCGTGATCACCCGACTGAAGTGGGTCCCATTCCTTTTAAAGCTTTATGTTATGAAGTTCAAGCGATAACCCGACTAAAGAAAGATCGCTAAGTCTCGAGACATTGATGGAATATTCCATTTTTTCAAGAGACTACGCGACACAAAGGAAAAGCTTGATCGGAAGAAGATTTGGCATATTCGTTCTGGGTAACGCGATCAAGCGACCTGACTTAAAGCACATGTCTTGAGTGAATGAAAAAGGTAATGTTAAAATATAAGACATGGCCTAGGGTTTAAAATGCATCATTTAACACTTGGCTTTAGGGTTTTCAGGGTTTTGACAACTTGGGCAATATTTAGGCATGAAAACCTGAAAATTTGCAGAGGGGCAAGACAAGGAACAAGACAAAGCAGCAAAAACAGGGAATACAACCAACAGTGAGCTCTTGGACAATGTGTCCTCACCCCTAACAGGGTTATTTGTAAAAGACTCCTAACAAGGTTTGAACTTTGACCCGGTCCCTGTACTTATTGCATTGTAAATACAACTCCTAATAGCGTTGGAAAATATTATAACAAGGATCATCGTAAACTAGTACATTTATTTTTGGGTGATAATTCCCATCGAGGTTTTTTCCTAATTTGGTTTTCTTCGTGACTAAAATTGTGTTGTTCAAATCTGTGTTATCTTGTTGAGTTTATATCTAAAGTTATTCTATAGTTGATTGGAAAAAGAATTGAATCTTTTAGATAACTGATTCACCCCACCCCCCTCTCAATTATATCTTGGTATTATTCCTAACAATTGTTATCAGAGCCAAGTTCCTTGGAGAGAAATCCTAATAGCTTAAGGTAGATCAGATGGCATACTTTAGGAAAGAAAGTCCTAAGTTTGATGGAGAGAACTATCTTGATTGGAAGAACAAAATGATAACACATCTTCAAAGGATTGGATTTGAGATCTATGAGATTTCCACTCATGTTATTGATGTTACCATCTTGAAAGACCTTACAGAAGAAGACTCTAAAATTAAATAAAAGGAAGTGTTCACTCAAAATGCAATTGCCAAAGAAGCCCTAATCAGTGCCCTATCTGACAGTGAATTTTCTGAGATCAAGAAGGTAGATAAAGCATATTCTATTTGGAAATACTTATAAGATATGTTTGAAGGAGACATCCAAGCAAATAATTCATGAAAAAAGACATCGAAGAAAAGATACAACAATTTAGAGATGCTACCTAAAGAAAACATCAGAGCTTACAATCAGAGAATTAATGAAGCAGTATCAGGTATAAGGAACAATGGTGGAGAAATTTTAGAGGATGATATAAAGGAAAAACTAATGACCACATTGACAACAGACTATGAGAGAAAGATCAATATCTTAGATGAGACTATGAAATTTTCAAAAGAATTCAAGAGAGAGACTTTGATCAGCAAAATATCTACATTTGAGATATCAAGATTGAAGACAAAACCTAAGAGTGAGACAACTTTCAAAGCCTCTGTTCATAGTAAGAAATATATAAGAAGCTCTAGTAATAATGAAGAAGTGGATACAAAACTAGAATAAATCATTGCTACGATTACGAAGAAAGAAAGGAAAGGAAAAGGGAAATATGAAGGACAACTACCATTCAAATTTTTTTCATGCAACAAAGTTAGTCACTTTGCATCCAAGTTTCCTACAAGAGTTAATAAGTTCAGATCAGATTACAAGCCCAAATACACTAAGGAATGCTATCATGTTGAAGATGGTGTAACTAATGATGATTTAGGAGAAGATGAAATTGGATTTTTTTCCATTAAATACATTAAGAAGATGCTTGAATAAATGGACAAAGAAGATGAAGAGAAAGAAAAAGAGCTAGCATTAGTTTCCAAACCAGACATCAGAACAAATTGGATCATAGACAGCGAGTGTTCACACCACATGATAGGAGACAAAGACAGATTTGTACATCTAGAAAAGTATAAAGGTGGCATTGTTAGATTTGGAGATAACACTCTCAACCCTATCATAGGCAGAGGATCTATCACCTTAGATGGAAAGAACAAGACAGATGATGTTCTTTATGTTGATGGTTTGCATCATAACTTACCAAGTGTTGGACAATTGTTAGATAAAGGATATCAGTTGGAATTCAAGAACAATAGTTGCATTATCAAGAACAAAGAAGGAGACATGATTGCATCAGGCTCAAAGACCAAAGGTAATGTCTTCTAGCTTAACTTTGAAGTAAGTTGTTTTGTTGAAAAAGTGGATGACAGTTGGCTATGGCACAAGATACTCGGTCATATCAATTTTTACAACATAGTCAAGATAAGTAATGTAAAGGAAGTAAGAGACCTTCCAAGTATTGCAAGACCAGTTGACACTATGTGCAGGGAGTGTGTGATGGGGAAGCATGTGAGGACCTCATTTAGGAGTAAACAAGACTCTATTGAAAAAAAAAAAAAAGATCTGATACATATAGACCTATGTGGACCTACTCAAACAAGATCATACTATAAAAAAGGTATTTTATTTTGTTTGTAGATGATTTCTCAAGGATGATGCGGGTTGCATTTTTAAAAGACAAATCTGGAGCTTTTGATAAGTTCAAATTATTCAAAGCTGAGGTTGATAATGAATCTAGATTGAAGATAAATGTCTGAGATCTGATAGAGGAGGAGAATTCACCTCTGACCAATTTTATGATTACTGTGAAGAACATGGAATCAAAAGATAGTTAAGTGTACCTAGAACCCCTCAGCAGAATGGGATTGCAAAAAGAAGGAACATAATAATACTTGACACAGTGTGCACTATCATGATCGAAGGAAAGGTTGCCCACACCTATTGGAGAGATGCGGTCAATACATAAATCTATACTATCCATAGAATACAATTGAGGGCAGGAACAGACAAGACACCTTATGAACTTTGGTTTGGTAATGTACCTATTGTAAAATACTTCATAATCTTTTGAAGCAAGTTCTACATCAAGAGATATGATAGTATTGGCAAGTTTAATGCTAGAAGTGATGATGGTATTTATCTTGGTTACTCTACTAAAAGCAAAGCTTATAGACATTTTAATCTAATAATGAAGAAGATCATTGAAAGTACCCATGTGAAGATTGATGAGAAGTTTATGATTCAAGAAAGATATTATGAATGTGCTCCCATGATTGAAGATGAACCTAGACCTATCAATAAAGACACAATTATTGAAGAAATGTTTGACTGTATTGATTTTTCATGTAACAATCCTAAACCAAGTCAAGAAGAATCATAGATTATAGATGAGAGTGTCACTCCTAAAAACAAAAAATACACATCCAATTACCACTCTAAATAAGACATCATTGGAGATCAGATCACTAAAGTCTTGACAAGATCCAGAGCAAAAGGTTCAACCGTTGATGAATAGGTATGCTTACTTTCACAGATTGAACCCTTAAGTGTTGAATATGTGTGCCATGATTTAGATTGGTAAAGTGCTATGAAAGAAGAATTAGATCAAATAATCAAGAATGATACATGGGAGCTGGTCCCTAGACCTCATGAAAAAAATGTGATTGGAACAGAGTGGATATTTGGGAACAAGATGAATGAAGAAGGCATTGTGGTAAGAAACAAAGAAAAATTAATAGGTAAAGGATATGTGTAGAGAGAAGGAATAGATTACAATGATACATTTTCCCCTGTGAGTAGACTGGAAGCTATAATTTTTTTTTTCATTTATGCAACATTCAAGAACTTTAAAGTATATAAAATGGATGTCAAGTCAGCCTTTTTGAATGGTGACTTGAAGGAAGAAGTCTACATAGAGCAGCCTGAAGGATTCAAACTTTTAAAAAAACCAAACATAGTATGCAGACTAAAGAAAGCAATTTATGGACTTAAATAGGCCCCAAGAGCTTGGTATGGGAGACTTGATGATTACTTTAAAAATATAGGATTCAGAAAAGGAGCAACAAACGGTAACTTATTCATAAGAGAGATAGATGAAGGATTACTACTCATTGCTATTTTTTTTTATGACATTATCTTTGGAGGTAATGACAAACTTAGTGTAGAATTTTCCAAAGAAATGAAAAGTGAGTTTGAAATGAGAATGATTGGACCTATCAAATATTTTCTTGGATTGAATGTAAAACAAACAGATAAAGGCATATTCATAAATCATTCTAAGTATGTGAAGGAGATATTGAAAACTTTCAAAATGGAAGATTGCAAACCAGTAAGCACCCCCATGATAATAGGAAGCAAGCTTTCTAAAGATGATGGTTCCATAGCAGTTGAAAAGACTCTATAGAAGTCTATGATTGGAAAACTCATATATCTTAGTCAATCTAGACTTGATATTTCTAATGCAGCTGGCATTGTTGGAAGATTTGCAGCTGAACCTAAACAAAATCACCTAATGGCAATAAAAAGAATATTCAAATATTTAAAAGGAACTATAGACTATGGTTTATGGTATCCTAACTCAGAGAATATACAACCTCAAGTGTATATTGATGTTGATTGGGTAGGTTGTGTTGATGACAGAAAGAGTACATCAGGAGGAGCAATATTTCTTGGCGACAAGTTTGTCACTTGAGGATAAGTAAAAAGTAGAACTGTTTTTCTTAGTCAACTATAGAAGTCGAGTATGTTGCAACATCATTCAATTATTCAACAATGGTTTGGATCAAACTGATGATTAAAGACTTTGGTATTCAGATTGATTATCCTATTGTTATTCACTGTGATAACACTAGTATTATCAATATGTCAAAGAACCCTATGATGAATGCAAAGACAAAACACATTGAGATCAAATACCACTTTCTAGGAGAAAAAGTTGCAGGTAGAGAAGTAAAGTTGGATTATGTTAGCACTAAAGAACATTTAGCAGATATTTTTACAAATCCATTCTCAAAAGATAATTTTGTGTATCTGAGGGAGAAGCTGGGAGTAATTCCCTTTCCTAAGTTTGATTAGAATTTGCAGCAAGAACATCAGTCCTTGGTGACTGATCAATGGTTGACTACTCTACTTCTAGAATAGTACCTATGCCTAATGGTGTTTAACACCCTTTTCCATTGATTTCCAAGTGGGTGTATTAGTAAGGGGGAGCATATACTCTAGGGGAGTATACAGTCAAAAGAGAAGCAACAGTGAAGAGTAACTTTTGATGACGATATTGAGAAGATTGTAAAAAGAAGGAAGACACTTTGAGTTGAGGATATAATATGTTTCCATCAATTTCAAAAGGGGAGATTGTTGGAGATTATCTTTTGTGCAAATAGTTGATTGTATATTTGTCATTGAGGACAACATATAATATACAATGGTGTTCTATATGCAATTATCAGTATACATTTTTTGGAGCTATGTGTGTTTGTTTCCATGATGTATACATGTTCTAGATGCTATGTGCATTCACGCTGAGTCATATATGAAGTATCAGTTGAGTTATTTTAATTAGTTATGGCAGTTACAGCTTTTAAAGATTATATGTTTAGAGCCGACATAAATATAGTGTTTCTTGCATTGCACCTATCTTAGGGATATGCATGTTTTTATTCATGTTTAGTTATGAGATAATGATGATTATACAAAGGCGCAAAACTTGTTTTAATAGAATCATGATGTTGGAGTTAATTTGGTGAAGCCGACATTGTGAAGCATCGCGTCTATTAAGTTTAAGTTGTTTGGTCCTAACTTTGATTGCATGGTTAGTTAAGCCAATAAGGAAGTACTGAAGTGTTTCCTACATCCATTGTGACCTTATCCTTGGTGAAGATATATATAGTAGTTCAAATGTAATCACTAAGTGTCAAGAAAATGTTGTGAAAAAGATAAGAAAGAGAAGAGCAGAAAGTTAAACAATTGAAGATCTATGTGAAGGAACAGAAGAATACTACAATTCACTAGAACTGATCAAGATAGTAGGTCTACTCAATAGTTCATTATTAGATATAGTGTATATTTTTTCTCAGAAGGTTGCAACCTTCATCATTTGAGCAGTGAGCTCTTGTATAGTGTGTCCTCATCCCTAACATGGTTATTTGAAAAATACTCCTAACATGGTCCAACCTTTGACCAGGTCTCTATACTTATTGCATTGTAAATACAATTCCTAACAGGGTTGCAAGATCTTCTAACAAGGATCATCATAAAATAGTACAGTTATTTGTGGGTTCTAATTCCCACCAGGGTTTTGGCCTAATTTGGTTTTCCCCATGACCAAAATTATGTTGTTCAAATCTGTGTTATCTTGTTGAGTTTATGTTTAAATTTATTTTGTACTTTATTGTAAAAAGAATTGAATCTTGTAGATAACTGATTCACTCCCCCGTCTCAGTTATCTCTTGGGACTATCCCTAAAAATTTATATGTTGCATGGTTATGTGAAGCTAAATCTGCTATCTTTTTATCCTACTTTAAGTCAGGTGGTTTTCCTCTAGCGATGTGATGAGTGAAAGTTAGTGAAGGATCTTATTATGGATTTTCGTCTTGGACAAGTATGCATGCTAATCTTTTGCAGGAAAAGGTGGATCTGAAGGTAAATGAGAAATCAAAATTAAAGAACGGAGTGAACCTTTAGGAGACCAGCTATTGCGGGGCTCATGATGACTCCACTACTCATGGGTGATCATGGTTTTCTGTTGCGGATGAGGTCAATACTGAATAACAACCACAATAGAGTAAATCCAACAGTGGCATATTCCAAGATTTGTGTGTAGATAAATGCAGTTTGATCTCACATTCAATAATGTTGATCATGTATCTTAATGATTTCCATATCCCTAATGTTGGGGGATCCTAGTTGCTAGGAGTTCTATTTTAGAATTTTTGTTAAATAAGCTGGAAGTCCTGTTTCCTTAATTAGTTATTATTACAGGAATCCTTTATGAAATCCAGTGAGAAAGAAATACAATATTATTTTCTGCATTGATGTATCTTTGTTGTATGAATGAATAAATGAAATCTTCAATTCTTAGTTTCTGAGTTATTTTTCATTCACTCTTCCGTCGGGGCCCATGCAAAAGGTGAACTAAGTTTATAGTTCAGTAGGAAATAGTTGTAAGCCATTTGAAGCATTTAGGACTCTATTGCTCCTGCAGCCACTGGTAATAGTATTTTTGGTTGTTCCTATAGCAAAGGCAGATAAGTTAGTTTATTATTATAGTACATTCTTATATCTTCTAGACTAAACTGTTAATTCCACGTCCTTGTTTAGAGTTACTTTCAACAGTTTTCATTCCTTAAATGGTTATGACCCTGAGAGTGGATTAGAGCATATACCTTGTCGATGCCATTTCAAGTTTATGTTCCTTGGTTGATAATTTAAGTAATCTCAGTATGATGTTATAAGTGTGAAGATGTCCAATCCTTAATTGTAGAGGGTATAATACTGACCAGCACATGATGGATAATACCTCTATTTTTCTTGGTAGCCTTGTACCTAGTTCTTCATAAATAAATTATTTCTTTTGTGTCCTTTTTCCTAAAACACTCTTTCTGATCAATAGATGTATTCTCTGGCTACAATCATCATGTTCTTGATTGATTATACATCTATATATACAAAGGTTTTGACCTAATTAGGTCTCATGTTTTACTTGATAACTCTAATGATCAAAGGTTGACAACTTCACCTTGATCTCCTAGTTTGCATGTATACAAATAGTTAAACTGATTAAATCTATTACTTAGGATTTTCTTGATCCTCAAGAAATGGTTTTCTAGCTAAGCATAAAGCTAATTTAAAGAGTAAAGTGCTTGAGCTGACGTGTGTCTCAGATCCACTTTTCTCAGGATTAAAACTGCATCTTAGTAGACTGGTGCCTGGGTTACTCTGTAGACTGTGCTCTCGGGTTACTCTATGAACTGTGCTCTTGGGTTACTATCTAAACTATCTGTCGGTGATACTGTTATTATTTTTCACTAATTTCAGTGATGACTATGCTAAGACAGTTTTGGTGACCTCTATACTTAACTATTTCGGTGACCTCTGTACTTAACTATTTCAGCGAACATTGTGCTTGACTTAATTCTTTCACTTGGTTATCATGTAACCGATGGTCCAAAAATTGTTTCCTTGTATACTAAGGAAAAATTATGATCCTTTAAGGATTATTAATTGAAATTCAAAAAGAAACTAAAAGAAAATTAAGATACATTAAGGGTACTTATCATTTTGGCATTGAATACAAGTCTGGAGGAGAGCCTACTCTAGTTCGATATACAGATTCTGATTATGCAGGTGATATTGATTATAAAAACTCAACTTTAGGTTACATCTTTCATCTTTGATCAGGACCAACAATGTCACTTTAATCTATCAAGGCTGAATATATTGTTTCATAAAAGGCATCTCAAGAAGCATTCTGGCTTATAAGACTACTTGAAGACACACACCATCAACAAGATGTTCCCAGTATAATATTTTGTGACAATTAAAGTACTATAAAGATAGTGAAAAATCTTATATATCATGCCAGGTACAAGCATATATAAGTGAAACACCATTTTTTTCAAGCTATAATTGAAAGTCAAGTAGTAGAGCTACAATTTTGTGGAATAGAGGATCAAGTTGATGATATATTTACAAAACCATTATCTATTATCAAAAAATTTAGACTCAGAGATCTGTTACAACTCAAGGAGGTTCCTATCCTCTCTAAATAGACATTATGGTAGGGTGTTTGGATAATTTTTATTCACCATATTGCTAGGTGATCATTTATTACATATTCTCTAGACTTTTTTTTCTAGAATAATAATAGTAAGAACTCTCTAGAATCTGGTCTCTTGTTCTCATCGTAGTTGATGTAGAAAATTCTAGAAGTCTGCAAAAAAGGTTATAAATATAGTAGTTTTTTTTACATTGTATGCAAGAAATTTTTAGTGATATTTCTAATAAAGATTATAATTTCTTTGTGTTTCAAAGTGCTATGTGTTGGAGATTTGTTTCTGTGTAGTTGATTGATTGTATGTTTGTCATTGATGACAACATATAATACACAATAATGATTTTGTATGTACTTATCAGAATGATGATATCAAGCCTTGCATGGTTAGATACATATTATAGACATGCTTAGTATGTTATGTTCATACACACAGATCTAGATATGATGTTTAAGTTAAGTTGTGTAATTTTGTTATTGGCAGTTATAGTTCTGGAAGAGTATCTATTTAGAGCCGACGTATGTGACGTGTTTCTTGAGTTGCACCTATCTTAAGGATATATGTGTGTATATTAATTATTAGTTATGAGTTGATGATAGTTATCTAAAGGCACCAAATTTTTTTCAAGAAGATCAGAAAGTTAGAGATGATTTGGTGAGGCCGACTTAGTGAAGCGTTGTGTCTATTGAGTTTGAGTTGTGCGGACTTCATATTGTTTGCGTGCTTAGTAGAGCTAACAAGGATGTTATGAAGAGTTTTCTTATAGGTCCCATGATCTCATACTTTAAGTAAGATACTTATAGCAAGTCATTTGTGATACGCTAAGTGTGAGTGATACTAAAAGAGACAGAAGATGTACAAAGAAGAATATCAGATGTGGTTCATTCATCAAGAGTCTATGTGAAGAAGTGAAAGATTACAATACACTATAACTGATCAAGATACGAGGTCTACTCTATAGTTCATCATTAGATATAGTGCATATCTATTATATAGAAGGTTGTAGCATTCACCATTGAAGCAGTGAGCTTTTGCACAGTGAGTCCACCACCCCTAATAGGGTTATTTGTAAAAGACTCCTAACAGGGTCCAACCCTTAACCAGGTCACTATACTTATTATATTGTAAAGTACAGCTCCTAATAGGGTTGAAATATCTTCTAACAGGGATTACTATAAACAAGTATAGTTCATTATAGGTGCTAATTCCCACCAGGTTTTTACCATTTGGTTTCCCCATAATCAAATTGTGTGTTGTGTACTGTGTTATCTAAATGTGTATTTACTTTATTGTATTATGGAGTTAAAGAAGAGAAAAGAAGTAAAGTTACTAATAACTGATTCACCCCCCTCCCCCCTCTCAGTTATCCTTTGGGACTATTGTAACAATTGGTATCAGAGCCAAGTGCCTTGGAGAAGAAGCCTAACAGCTTAAGGCAGATCAGATGTCTTACTTTAGAAAAGAGAGCCCTAATTTTGATGGAGAAAATTATCTATATTGGAAAAACAAAATGATAACACATCTACAGTGTGTTGGCTTTGAAATCTTTGAGATAGCTACACAAGAAGTTGTTATTCCATCTTTGAAAGACCTTGCAAAGGATGATGCTACTATTAGACAAAAGGAAACATTTACCAATAATGCAATTGCTAAAGAAGCCCTAATCAGTGCCCTATCTGATAGTGAATTTTCTGAGATCAAGAAAATTGATAGAGCATCCACCATATGGAAGTATTTAGAAGATATGTTTGAAGGAGATATTCAGGAAAAGAATGTGTGTAGGAAGACATGGAAAAAGAAATACAACAGTCTTGATATGTTACCTGAAGAGAACATTAGAGCTTACAATCAAAGGATAAATGAAGAAGTATCTGGAATCAGAAACAATGGTGGAGAAATATCAAAAGAAGATATAATGGACAAGTTGTTAACTACCTTAACATAAAACTATGAAAACAAGATAAGTATTCTAGAGGAAACCATGCAATTCTCACATGACTTCAAGAGAGAGACTTTGATCAAAATTTTTTTTGCATTTGAGATATCAAGATTGAACACTGAACCTAAATGTGAAACAGCTTTCAAATCCCCAGTCCATGGTAAGAAATCCTTACACATCTCTAGCCATAATGAGAAAGAAGAAGTTGATGAAGAACTAGAAGAGATCATTGCAATCATTGCTAAAAGAGATAAGAAAGGAAAAGGAAAATATGAAGGAAATCTTCCATTGAAATGTTTTTCATGCAACAAGATTGGTCACTTTGCATCTAAGTGTCCCACAAGAGTCAAGAAGTTCAGATCCAATTACAAACCTAAATATAAGAAGGAATGCTATCATGTTGAAGAAGGTGCAACTGATGAAGATTCAGGAGAAGATGAAATTTGATTCACTGCCCTTAGAGACATGGAAAATTTGCTCGAGGAAATGGACATTGTAGATGAAAAGGAAGAACAACAGTTAGCCCTAATTTTTAGAAACACTGAGAGGGGGGGTGAATCAGTGTTTGTATATTAATTACTTTTCAGCTATTTAAACATAAATCAAACATACATAGAATGAATCTTAACAAGAGAACTCATAACACATGATATGATTACAGAGAAACCTTGATCAGAGGAAAACCCTGGTGGGAATTAGTACCCACAAATATTGTACTAAGTATAATGAACTTGTGAGAGTTACTTTGCCTTGTTAGAAGTAGTCTTTACAATATGAGTACAATGACCTGGTTAAAGGTTTGACCCTATTAGGAGTCTTTTAAAAAACCCTGTTAAAGGTATATGGCTCATTGCCTAGGCTCAGTGCCCAATAAGATGAAGGCTACAACCTTCTGAAAGATGATATGCACTATATCAAAATGAACTATTGTGATGACACTGTTGTCTAATCAGTTCCATGTATGCGCAAATTCTCTTACTCTCTTAAAGAGCTATATCATATACTAACTTCATTATACTATCCCTCTATATCTTACTCTTGCATAATAATTGATGACTGTAACATATCTTTACATTGCATACTTATATATTCAAATCCGAATAGGTGCGCCCCAAAACAAAACACTAGTCAGCCCTAAAAATAAATATAAAATGCTTCTAAACAAGTCAGCTCAAGCGTGTTTACTACAATGTTAATTACATCATTACAATCATATAACCAAAGGCACTTAGCCATTACAATATAAAATAATACACGTTGATCAAAACACTTAGTGAGCTTCCATGCTCTATCTCCTGGACTGTTGGTCTACTGATCTACTTGTAACTTTGTCGTACTGTAGTTCCATACTATGCATCTCTAGATGTAGCATTTACACATGTCATAAAACTTATATCTGAATGCAAATAAGCTAAATCAATCTCTCACACGTGCGCTGATGTGTTGATCACTCAGTATCTCTGTCTACCCTATTTTCCTTACTTAGTCATTTTGTCTTTTAAGATAGAAACTAAACATGACTTTGTTGCCATGATGACAACACAAAATGAGTCATGCATCCTTAGGTAGTCAACTTGCCAACAATCTCCCCCTTTTCCATTTATGGCAACAAAGGAATGTGGCCAAGTTACTCAAAATGACTTAACACAAAAAGTGACTATATAACATCATATATACATATACTTCTTTGCATATACACATTCTATATTACTCCCCCTTTTACATTAATGACAAAGGTGTACAAAAATTTGTATGTCTACTGCATACTTACTCCATATAAACTTCAAGTTATGCAATTTTAAGAGATTGGATCTGTTTGTACCAAAATACTTTCATAGCATCAACTGTTTGTAGATGCGCACACAATGCATATGTCAGCTTCTCCATTTTTATCAGATCCATGCAAGGACCTTGATCATATGTCACAATAGTGGCATCAATCTGTTTGATGTTCTCATTGAGGACTACTAAGGATGGTGCAAGTGCATTTCTTAACTGGGTTTGCCTTACCCTTATCTTGCTGATTTCTAACTTTGCTTTCTCAATTTTGTCTAACTGCCCTTGGTAGACATTTTTACATATTTTCATGTCTTACATGGAAGTTTCAAATGATTTTCTTATGCTATCCACCATTAGTTCTTCCTCTTCAACCCTTTTGGTGTGCTCAAAGGTGAGCTTCACTCTGTCCATATAGTTTTCTATGACTCTCTTTCCTTTATCTGCCAATTCCTTCAATATAGATTTCCCAATCTTTAAGGATTTCAAGTCTAAGGTAAAGTTCTTTACCAATTCATTCAGTCTCTCCTTCTTGTATTCATCTTCTACAATTTGAGTAGTAGAGTCTACTAAACTTGTGAAGTGTGATTTGAAATTTGTCAAAATGTTGTCCACATCTTCAACTGATTGGACTTTTGCTATTTTCTGATCAGCAGGCACTAAGTCATTCAAAATGTTCACTATTTCCAAAAAGTGAGGGTTCCTCATCACTTTTTTATCCTTTGCATTTTCCATAGCAAGAATGCTGATTTTGATTAGGTCTTCTTCTCACCATGCATCCAAACTTGTTGAATCAGGAGTTAACCTTGACAACAATGAGGTAGATGGTTGAGTGGATGGTGAGAATATAGTGTTCTGACTGGTATCCACACATTCAACCTTTACTATTATTTATTTTATTGGTGTCTTATCACCTCGAGTATCATCTTGAGTACCTTTTTATTTATCCATGTCAATTTGATCATTGATGGGAACTTCATCTTGTTGTACCAAGGTATCATCGATGCATATTTATTTACTACTTACAATGCCTTATCAACTGTGTCCATTTCTTTGTCAGATGTTGTCATTGATATCTTGATGTTATCAACCATTTTTGTATCTTCTGATTCTTTTTCTATATCAGAAAGTATTGTTACTATGGGCGCTGAGACTTGTGGACCTGTCATCGGCACAATCTGAATCACTAGTCTTGTAACCTTTTTGGGAGGAGTTGGAGTAAATTTTTTTGTAGGTACCATCTGTGGATACATGTGTCTATCCATAAATACTTGTGCAAATGCCTTTTTAGTCTCCTTACCTATTTGTTCATACTCCTTGTTCATAATTTTTAGGGCCCTTGTCTTAGTTTGAAGATGAGGCTTCACCAGATCTAACAATATAGCCTTCTCATCCTGCAAGCATACAGGAAGAAGAGTATCCAATGTTTCTTCTCTTATCATCACATCTTCCTCAATTGCATGTATTTTCATTATCTCCAACAAGTTCCATAACTGATTTGGCATCATTGTCTTGATTTTAAGAACTGTCTTTTTGAATTTGATCATATGAGATATGATCATAGAGTGTATCTCAATTTTATCATTTTCTTGATACTTGTCTTAGACTTTAGAAAGTGTATCTAATCTCCCTTCATTAAAAATATTCTTCCTCAAAACATTTAGACTAGGTCTTAATCCTACCTCAGGAGGAGCTTGAGTATTCTTAGCTTTTCTCTGAGTGTTCCTTGAGGATGGGTGATTTGTAGGTGCCTATTTTCTTCCTCTAGTCTTCTTGCTTGGTGTAGACAACGGAGATGAATCTAAGTCAATGGTGGTAGAGGTGCAGAGGTGCTCTGTACTTTATTCTTCTTCTAGATATATTCATCTTTCTCAAGTTCTTTTTCTTTCTTGACATCTTTGGATTTTTCAAGATCTTCTTGAGTGACTCCATGAACTTTCAGTATGTTAGATGTAATTCTGGAAGCTTTCCTTTTATTATCAGCACTGTGTAAGATAGTATCCACTTCATTGGTCTTCTCTCTATAAGTGCCCCATCTAGGTTCATTTGGATCTTTGGGTGCTGACAATAGAACTTGCACATATCCTTCTAACACATGTTCTTCCACTTCATAACCAAGAGGATGAATCCATTTGGTTCTAGGTTCAACTGCCTCCATGCAAGTGCAATCTATTTCTACCATGAAACATATGGTATCCTTATATTTGTCAACTAACTTCTCAGATAATCTGTACCTATTCTGCATTTTGATCCTGAATGTCTTTATATCCATATCCATGGCATCCCTTGCACTGCTCTCTAATGTGACCTTGAGTGATATCTAAGACATTGTGGGTTTGCTCCTATCTAGGTAAAGGTTTGCAATCTTTCCAACTATATGGAAATACAAATAGATGATTAGAGATCCAAACCTGAATGTCTTGCTCCTGTCATGTTTGATGATTTGGATGTTATCAATCAATTGACCATGCAAGACCTCACATAAGTTGTATTGAGTGTTATCCTTCACCATTCTGATAGCTACTAGGACTGTTGCTAAAGAGACACTATTCAATCTTCTTGCTTGCTGAAACTTATACCTGAGTATAATTTTTAGAAGTTTTATGTCATCTTCTTTGATAGGGTCAACTTTCATTCCGTGCTTGTCACTTCTGGATAGACAAACTTGTTCAATCTGCTTTTTGACATCCTTGCCAGTGGGAAAGAGTGGTCTGGTCTTGGCAAGTCTAGTTAATTCATGAATTAGGTTTGTGGTGATACACACAGGGACCTCACCAATCCAGTAAAGATCATCATGTATTCTTCTCAACAAAATCTTTACCCATTCAGGCTCATCAAACTCATGCGCATTAGAATACTCAAAGATAGGGTTATCAATCAAGTGGGCAAACTCATCTTTGAATGTGTAGTTAGGTTTCATCATGGATGCCATATGATTAGCTATTTTGACATCTCCTATTGTTTCCTTCTTACATTAAATATACGCGCAGATATCTTCCATGTGAATAACGCCTAGTAGGGTTTTGGAGAAAGCCCCTTCCACATCATCCAGTATGGATTTGAATGGATGTTTCTTGAATACAAATCTCTTCCTCTCTACTATATCAAACACAACTGGAGTTTCCATACTTACTTGGAATTTTCTTAAGTAGGGTTTCACAAAATTTTGAAATGGTGCGACTACTAGGGTTTCATTCCAAACTTCTTATCCATTCACTCAACTGCCAAATCTATTATTCCTTCATGCCTTGATGTCTAGTGCTCCAATGCTCTCCAAATTATGCACTCTTTGAATGAAAGTGTGAAGAAGATTGAATACTTTCTTTCCTTTATAGAATCTACTGCATTTAATGTTTGCAACCATACGCAAATTTCTCAGAGATCTTGAAACTTTGATTCTGATGTATTTTAGATAGTGCATGAATGCATACACCAATATTATGTGCTTATAATCATGAATTCATAAGCACATACTCAGAGGTGAGTATACCAACTGCACAAGGGTCCTGAGCTAGAATAGCTCCCCCTAAGAACAATAAGGTCTATTCAAGTAGAAGTAGAGGGTGCATCCACTATGGACGCATCAACTACTTTGTCAACATCATTTTCCTTCTTTACTTCAACCAAAATTTTGCTTGAATCTTCATTTTCTTGAACAAAATTTACTTCTCCTTTCTCTTCAAATAGTGATTTCTTAGGTTCATCTTGCTTCTGAGTTTTGGATCTACAAAACTTTGAGATGTGTCCTGCCTTTCCACATGTGTGACAAATGATAGGAGGTAAGATGCTTTTGTTCATCATGCTGCATTGCTTTTTTGTGTGTCGATTGTAGTTACATATCTCACATGTAGTGTTTTGAAAATTCCTTTAAGGTTGATTTATTTGATTGTTTTGATTCATTCTTCTTTGATTCTGTTGTGACTGAGTTCTACAATGTATAGCCCTATGACCAAACTTATTATAGGAGAAACAATAACCATTAAAAGGTCTTACTTCTTTGTGATCTCTTTCCAAATGACCATGTTTGTTGCATGCATAACAAGTTCTATTAACTTTCCTGATATCCCTTTTTGGTAGATCTATTTTAATCTCTTTAGCATTTTCAACTTTCCTTGTTTCTGAAGATGCTTCATGAGGTTTCTCTCTTTCTTGTAATGAATTGACTTCAGTTTGTGTTATATTGAATCCAAGACCAATAGTGTCACCTTTTTGCTTTTGTGCATTGAGCTGAGATTGAAGTGAATCAGAACTTGTGTGGATTTTATCAATCTTATCCTTTGCTTCTATTAATTCAGAATCCAACTTCCTTTTTATGTTTTCCAATTCCAGAACTTTCATGTTTGCTTTCAAGAGTTCATCATCTAGTTGTTTTCTTTCTTTGATCTTTTCTTCAATAGCAATTTGGCTATTTGTAAGCTGTTCATCCAAATTTTCAACTTTATCTTTCAGAGACATATTCTCTTCATTGAGATTTTTGATCATTTTCCCTAAATCACTTGTAGGACAATCTTCCAAATCTTTTCTTAATTTCTTGATAAGAATTTGTGAGCCATCAACTTTCGGTCTGAGTTATTCATTTTCTTTTTCAGATCTATCAAGATCTTCAAGAGCTACTTCAAGATTGTTTTTCAAATGTTTTGCTTCTGCTACGTCTATGATCTCCTCAAGTGGTTAAACTTATTTGCTAAGGAGCAGAGCTCTGATACCAATTATTAGAAAAATTGAGAGGGGGGGGTGAATCAGTGTTTGTCTATTAATTACTTTTCAGCTATTTAAACATAAATCAAACATACATAGAATGAAGATTAACAAGAGAACTCATAACACTTGATATGATTATAGGGAAACCTTGATCAGAGGAAAGCCTCGGTGTGAATTAGTACCCACAAATATTGTACTAAGTATAATGAACTTGTTAGAGTTCCTTTTCCCTATTAGAAGTAGTCTTTACAATGAGTACAATGACCTGGTTAAAGGTCTGACCCTGTTAGGAGTCTTTTCAAAAACCCTGTTAAAGGTATATGACTCACTTCCTAGGCTCACTACCCAATAAGATGAAGGCTACAAACTTCTGAAAGATGATATGCACTATATCAAAATGAACTTCTGTGATGACACTGTTGTCTGATCAGTTCCATGTATGCATGAATTCTCTTACTCTCTTAAAGAGCTATATCATATACTGACTTCACTGTATTGTCCCTTTGTATCTTACTCTTGCATAATAATCAATGACTGTAACATATCTTTACATTACATACTTATATATTCAAATTTGAATAGGCGCGACCCAAAAAAAACATTAGTCCGCACTAAAACAAAATATACAATGCTTCTGAACAATTCGGCTCAAGCGTGTTTACCAAAATGTTAATTACATCATTACAATCATATAACCAAAGGCTCTTAGCCATTACATTATAAAATAACACACGTTGATCAAAACACTTAGTCAGCTTCCATGCTCTATCTCCTGGACTACTGGTCTATTGATCTGCTTGTAACTTTGTTGTACTATAGTTCTGTACTATGCGTGTCTAGATGTATCATTTACACATGTCATACAACTTATATCTAAATGCGCATAAGCTGAATAGATCTCTTGGAATTGCGTTGATGTGTTGATCGCTGAGTATCTCTGTCTGCCATGTTTTCCTTAGTCATTTTGTCTTTTAAGACAGAGACTAAACATGACTTTGCTGCCATGATGAAAACACAAAATGAGTCATGCATCCTCAGGTAGTCAACTTGCCTACACTAATTTCCAAAGCACACATCAGAACTGATTGGATTATTGACAGTGGATTCTCTAACAATATGACAGGTGACAAAGACAGATTTGTTCATTTAGAAAAATAAAAAGGTGGTATGGTTAAATTTTTAGATAACATTCCTAAACCTATCATAGGCAGAGGTTCTATCACATTGGATGGAAAGAACAAGACAAATGATTTACTATATGTTGATGGATTACATCATAACTTGCTAAGTGTTGGATAGCTACTTGATAAAGGTTATCATTTGGAGTTCAAATGCAACAAGTGCATCATTAACAACAAGGATGGAGACATGATTGCATCAAGCTCTAAAACAAAACATAATGTTTTTCAGCTCAATTTTGATGTAATTTGTTTTGTTACAAAAGTGGATGACAGTTGGTTATGGCACAAGAGACTCTATCATATCAATTTTGATAACATAGTAAAGATAAGTAATTTCAAGGAAGTCAGAGACCTTCCTAGTATTGTAAGACTAGTTGACACAATATGTAGGGAATGTGTTATGGGAAAGCATGTAAGGATTTCTTTCAGAAGAAAGAAGAACTCAGCTGAAAACAAATTGGACCTAGTGCATACAGATTTATATTGTCCTACCCAAACAAGATCTTTCTACAGAGAAAGCTACTTCATTTTGTTTGTTGATGATTTTTCAAGGATGATGTGGGTTGAATTCTTAAAGGAGAAATGTGAAGCCTTTTAGAAGTTCAAAATATTCAAAGCTAAGGTTGAGAATGAATCTGGATTAAAACTAAAATGTCTGAGATCAGATAGAGGAGGAGAGTTCACCTCTAATCAATTTTATGATTACTATTAAGAACATGGAATAAAAAAATAGTTGAGTGATCCTAGAACCCCTCAACAGAATGGGATTGCAGAAAGGAGGAACATGATTATACTTGATACAACATGTACTATGATGATTGAAGGAAAAGTTGCACACACATATTGGAGAGATGCAGTGAACACAACAGTCTATACTATCAAAAGAACTCAATTGAGGCCAGGCGTAGATAAGACACCCTATGAACTTTGGTTTGGTAATGTACCTAAAATAAAGTATTTCAGAATCTTTGGTAGCAAGTGCTACATCAAGAGAGATGATGGTGTTGGTAAGTTTGATGCTGGGAGTGATGAAGGTATTTTCCTTCGTTACTCTACAAAAGGAAAAGCATATAGATGTTTTAATTTGAGCTTGAAAAAGATAATTGAAAGTACTCATGTAAAAATTGATGAGAAGTTTATGGTTCAAGAGAGATACTATGAATATGCACCTATGATTGAAGATGAACCCAGGCCTAGTAGCAAAGATACTATTATTAAAGAAATGTTTGGTTGCATTGATGTCTCATGCAGTGACCCTAAATCAAGCAGAGAAGAATCATATATTACAGAAGAAGAAGTCACACCTAAGGTTCCTAAATTCACATCTAGATACCACTCTAAAGATGATATCATTGGATATCAGAGCAGTAGTGTTTTGACCAAATCAAAAGCTAAAAGTATAGCAATGGATGAAGAGGTATGTTTACTTTCACAGATTGAACCCTTAAGTGTTGAAGATGCACGTAATAATTTTGATTGGAAGAATGTAATGAAAGAAGAATTAGATCAGATAATTAAAAATGAAACATGGGAATTGGTCCCTAGACCCAGTGAAAAAAAATGTGATTGAAACAAAGTGGGTATTCAGAAATAAGATGAATGAAAATGGTATAGTAGTAAGAAACAAAGCAATATTGGTATGTAAAGGATATGTACAAAGAGAAGGAATAGACTACACTGATACATTTTCCCCTGTGAGAAAACTGGAAGCCATTAAATTGTTCTTGGCCTATGCAACATTCAAAGACTTTAAAGTTTATCAAATGGATGTAAAGTCAACTTTTCTAAATGGGGACTTGAAGGAAGAAGTCTACATAGAATATCCTTAAGGATTTAATCTTTCAGATAAACTAGACATGGTATGCAGATTGAAGAAAGCACTCTATGGTCTTAAACAAGCCCCAAGAGCTTGGTATGAGAGACTTGATGGTTATCTTACCAATATTGGATTCAAGAAAGGAGAAGAAAATTGTAACCTATTCACAAGAGAGACACCTAATGGATTACTACTGGTTGCCATATTTTTTGATGACATTATCTTTGGAGGTAATGACAAGCTCGGTACATCATTTGCAAAAGAAATGCAGAATGAATTTGAAATGACCATGATTGGTCCTATAAAATACTTTTTGGGGCTAAATATAAAATAGAAAGATAAAGGTATATTCATTAATCAGTCAAAGCATGTGAAGGAAATATTGAAGACCTTTAAGATAGAAGACTATAAGCTAGTATGCACCCCTATGATAATAGGAAGCAATCTTTCTAAAGATGATGATTCCACAGCAGTTGATAAAACATTATATAAATCTATGATTGGAAAACACATTTATCTAACTCAATCTAGACCTGACATATCTAATGCAATTGGCATGGTTGGAAGATTTTTAGTTGAACCCAAGCATAATCACCTAATGGAAATCAAGAGGATATTCAGATATCTAAAAGGAACTATAGACTATGGTTTATGGTATCCTAAATCAGAGAATGTATAACTTGATGTGTATACAAATGCAGATTAGGTAGGTTTTATTGATGATAGGAAGAGTACTTCAAGAGGAGAAGTATTTCTTGGAGACAGGTTGGTCTCTTGGATAAGCAAGAAGCATAACTATATTTCTCAGTCAATAGCAGAAGCTGAATATGTTGCAACAACACTGAATTGTTCAACCATGGTTTGGATCAAGCAGATGATTAAAGACTTTGGTGTTTGGGTTGATTATCCTATTGTTATTCACTATGATCACACTAGCACTATTAACATGTCTAAAAACCCTGTGATACATGCAAAGACAAAACACATAGAGATCAAGTACCACTTTCTAAGAGAAAAGATTGCAGATAAAGAAGTGAAATTGGACTATGTGAGAACCAAAGAATAGTTGGCAGATATTTTCACAAAGCCTTTATCAAAGGATACTTTTGAGTATCTCAAGGAGAAGTTGGGAGTAATTCCCTCTCCTAAGTCTGATTAGATAAAGAAGCAAGAACATCAGTCCTTAGTGACTAATGAATGGTTGACTACTCTAGTTCTGGTGTAGTACCTGTGCCTAATTGTTTATGGTTCCCTTTTCCATTGATGTCAAAGGGGCAGTATATAGTAAGGGGGAGCATATACTTTGGGGGAGTATAAAAATAGTCAGAAGAACTGAAGCAGTGTAGAGGAATCTTTAATGAGGATATTGAGAATATTTTAAAAGAAAGAGGACACCATGAATAGAGGATGTCTTTAATATCATATGTTGCCATCAATGTCAAAGGGGGAGATTGTTGGAGATTTGTTTCTGTGCAGTTGATTGATTATATGTTTGTCATTGATGACAACATATAATACACAGTAGTGATTCTGTATGTACTTAATAGAATGATGATATCAAGCCTTGCGTGGTTAGATACATATTGTAGATATGCTTAGTATGTTATGTTCATACACGCATATCTAGATATGATGTTTAAGTCAAGTTGGGTAATTCTGTTATTGGCAGTTACAGTTCTGGAAGAGTATCTGTTCATAGCCGATGTATGTAATGTATTTCTTGAATTGTGCCTATCTTTAGGATATGCGTGTGTATATTCATGATTATTTATGAGTTGATGATAGTTATCTAAAGGTGCCAAATGTGATTCAAGAAGATTGCAAAGTTAGAGATGAGTTGGTGAGGCTGACTTAGTGAAGCGTCGCATATATTCAGTTTGAGTTGCGTGAACTTAATATTGTTTGCGTGCTTAGTAGAGATGACAAGGATGTTATGAAGAGTTTTATTATAGGTCCCATGATCTCATACTTTGAGAAAGATACTTATAGAAAGTCATTTGTGATACGCTAAGTGTGAGTGATACAAAAAGAGACATAAGATGTACATAGCAGAATATCAGATGTGGTTCATTCATCAAGAGTCTATGTGAAGAAGAAGTGAAAGATTACAATAAACTAGAAATGATCAAGACAACATGTCTACTCTATAGTTCATCATTAGATATAGTGTATATCTGTTATACAGAAGGTTGTAGCCTTCACCATTGAAGCAGTGAGCTTTTAGACAGTGAGTCCACCACCCCTAACAGGGTTATCTGTAAAAGACTCCTAACAGGGTCTGACCCTTAACTAGGTCACTATACTTATTGCATAGTAAAGTGAAACTCCTAATAGGGTTGAAATGTCTTCTAATAGGGATTACTATAAACAAGTATAGTTCATTATGGGTGCTAGTTCCCACCGGGGTTTTTACCATTTGGTTTCCCCATAATCAAATTGTGTGGTGTATTGTGTTATATGAATGTGTATTTACTTTATTGTATTATGGAGTTAAAGAAGAGAAAAGAAGTAAAGTTACTGATAACTGATTCACCCCCCCCCCTCTCAGTTATCCTTTGGGACTATTCTAACACTATGTTTCTGACATGCTTTACAGTTATACTCTATTATTTTTTTTGTGATAATAATATAATCAGTTATTGTGTTTCCTTTATCTTCTTGCTTCTTTTATTAGTTCAATAAAAATGAACCAACTAAAGCATTGCAATATGCCAACAAATCCTTATGAATTTCTTCAAACATTTGGTGATCAACAAAAAGTGGAACCTTATCAATATTTATGCTCCTAATTCAAAAATAGCCAAAATGCAATTATGGAAAGTCTTTCAACTTTAATAAAAATAGGATGGATGATATTTTAATGTTGGGAGATATTTTAATACCCCTTTGTTCCCCTCTAAGAGGATGGGTGGTAGAGAATATTATTAAGATTCCATGTTAGATATTGTTAATTTTATTATGAGTACTGGTCTAATTGATATGGATCTTCATGGTTCCTCATTTATTTGAATGAATATAAGAGATGGTGTAATATTATCTAGGTGAGTTTTCATAGATTCACTATCTCCAATGGTTGGAATGTTTTACATTTATTATCTCTTCACACCCTTCCTAGGGCGGGGTGAAATCATTATGATTTAATTTTTCAATGGAGGGATGTTGTACAAAAATGTCCTTTTGTTCTGTTAGGAATGAAATTATTTGGTCCTTTGATCTAGAGTTCATATATTTCATGGATATATGGTGGTACATTCCATTTTAGGGCAGCCCACTATTTTGTATAGCTCAAAAATTAAACATGATTAAAGAAAGAGGTGGAGGTTAGATTTAAATATATTTTGATAATGGTTTTCATGAAAAAAGGAATCAAATATCTAAGAAGCTTAAATTAAATTAGGACATAAGGAATAATCATGAGGTGGAAGCAAATATTTTTAATAAATTGATAAATATATCATAGTGGAGTGGAAGAGACTAGTGAGATGTAAGAAAATATTGTGGAAATGGAAATCTGGGATAAAGTGGCTTATTGAAGGAGATAAGGATACCAATTATTTTTTCTTGTCAAACTTGAACTATAGGAGGAGGAATATTATAAAAATTTTACCTTCAAAATATGGGTCTATTTTAATTAAGAATATAGATATGTGTATATTGATTTCTCTTTTTTACAAAAATTCTTTTCTAATACTAATTTGGATCCTGGAAGGCTTTAGTGATTTATTGAAGTTATTCATCATTTTCTAGAATAAATAGATAATAATAAAATATGAAATAATGTCCAATTGGAGGAGTTAAGGCTATTCTCTCTTCCTTTAAAGCTTTTAAGGCTCTAGAATCATATGCTTTTCTCTCTTTCTCTTGCAAGATTTTTTGAATATTTCTTCTAATGAATTTTTTGCTACTAGAAATTTCCTTAGCATGTTGGACTAAATACAATTTTATCCTATTTAATACTTTAATTTACTTAGGCATCATCATTTAATAAATATATAGTTATGTAAGTGTTATTTACTAATATTTTCTTGCAATTAATAGTTATTGTTGGTTAGTTGTTAGTAGTTTAACTCGAGCTACCCTTGCATTTAATTGAAACATGTGTTCATATCATGTGTTCTTATACCTATTTCCTTTTCTATATATATAGGCATATTTTACATATCATATTATCTCAAGTCAATTCATCTCTTTCGTGAAATATCTTCTGCTATGTTAGGGTTATATTACAACTTAAATTCCTAACAATGGATTTTTACCTAAACCTTCTATCAAGAGGTCTTCCTACATATCCTTCCCCTAAGTTTATTTTTTAGGTTTGATTCTATGTGGTTTGATTTATAGTTAAGGTACTCATCATTTTTGAAAATATTATTCACTTTCAAGTGATATATTCACACCATTTTATTTGGAACCTCAACATCTACTTTATATTTCACTCTTGATATATTACATTAACCTATCAATTTGAAAGAGTAGTTTCCTCTATTGCGCATGAATTTTATTTGTTGTGATTGTATTTCATGAAGATTTATTTTGATCGAACTACTTATTTTTTAGAACAACTTAGCATTCAATTACCTTCCTATTTTGTGGAATAATGTGTTGCATCTATGTAATCTAACAAAAGATATTATTTATTTTTAACTCTTTCTATCTCTGCTAATTCTACTCTAGGATTTCATGCAACTAGTTATCAATCTTTAGAAACTACATGCATTTCTTGCATAGATTATATACTTGTGATTATATATTAATTGTAATTTATACAAATTTCAACAATGTGATTAATATAATTTATTTAATTATCAACTTGATCTATTTTTTCTTCTTTGTTTTGCTTAGAATTTTTTCTTTTATTTTTTGCTATATCATTCTGCCCATCTACAAAATTTTATAAGGTACATCAAAGAATTGGAGATAGGAAGAAGGAGCATAAACATTTATTTGAATTGACTAAATATTAGATTTTTTAGAATGAAATTTTCATTGTATTGATGATTTCTATTTTTTATCATTTTGGAGATTATCTTCAGGAGTAAATCATTTATGAGGGTTATAGATATAAATACTATGGGAGAAATAAACAAGGACATGAATTGTGTCCTACTTTCTCACATAATTCTCTTCAACTATTTCTTCAGAGTGTATCAAAATATTCAATTTTTTGACCTATTGAAATAATTATAGTAACTTCATTTTTTTAGACTCTTATTCCTATAAAGCAAGTGAATTCATCTCCCTATCTTTACTACTGGGATTCCTATTTGCCATACATTGGTTTATACTAATCTAGTGATTGGAAAGGAATATTAAAGCCACAAAGATGTAGATCCAGATCATGAAAGGTACATAAAGAAGCTTAAAATTATAATACTTCATCTTATTTAGGAATAATTGATTGATAACATAAAAAGGGAGGTTAGGTTGAATCTACATTAATATCTTTTTCATGAGGAATGGTTATTTAGATATATTTCTTCTACCAGGAAAGTTTTACATGGAAGAAATCTTAGGATTATAACTCAAGGAGAAAGATTACAACTAACTTCATGTGTGCTTCAAGGTTTCCACTTGATATCCTACCATGCAATTTATTTTTCTCATCAATACAATGGGTTTGCATAGCTCATGTAAAGCCACCTGAGATAGTGGTTCGTACCATGCATATATTTTAGTTAGAATTTTTGTTGTACCAATCTCATTTTTGGTTTGTAAAGGTTTCTTGAGTTAGTTCACATGTTGTTCCTATGATGTTGCCTCTTATTAACTATATTTCCCATGTATAACACACTGATCTTTGCAAAGATTCCAGATTCATCATGCATCCCTTGTGGTCCTTTTTACGAGTTAGAGCTAGTTGTTGCCTCAATTTTCAAACACTCAATTTTTTAAATTTTTATATAAATCTAATATTTGGCTTATCTCAAATGTGTACATGTCAAAATTTTTGAAGATATGTAATTATGTGGTTTCAAATCAATGACATAATCTCCAAGCCATGTCATGTATCAAACAAAAATAAAAAATATTAAAATTAGAAAAAAAATAGGGCATTAAGGGAAACCATCTTATACACATCTCAAGAGTTATATTCCAAGAAGTATGACCATTTTTTAATAAAACAAACCTCACCATTAGTGATATTTTAATTCTAATATTTTTTATGAAACAAATTTTGAAAAACATATGGCGCAGGCGGGAGGAGGTGGAAGTGGGTTGAATTCAAATTCTCGACTGGGTAGGAATGAAGAAAATGTTGGGCATCCTCCAGGAAATTGCGTAGGAAATATCGCAGGTGAGTTGCAAAAGAGTGCAGGAACGATAGGTGAGGGCTCTACAAAGGAATCAGAAGATGACAAGGACCCTAATGATGTTTGTTCCCAAGGTGGTGGGCCTGAGATATCTTCTTCATGATTAACATTCATTCTTCTAGACATATGCCACATGCAAGAGGAGGTGGAAGCAGTTTGAATTCAAATTCTGGACTGTGTGGGAATCAAGCAAATGCTGGGCATCCTACATGAAATGTCATAGGAAATGTCATAGGTTAGTAGCTAACGAGTGGAGGAATGGTAGGTGAGGGCTCCACAAAGGAATCAAAAGATGAAAAGGAGCCCGATGATGTTTGTTCCCGAGGTGGTGGGCATGAGATATCTTCATTTTCCCTGGTCTCTACTAATTGTGTTGGGAAGTCTTCTTCTAGGCTATTGGTTAATGGAAGTTGGTCTTTCCTATTTGGGGTCAATCTAACTGGAAAATATTCATTCCCTACTATCAATTATCTTTTGGAACCTGAGAAATGAATGTTTGGTATATTACTACCTAACCCCTTAGTGGATCATACTTTTTATACTATGGCTTTAACCTGGGTGGGAAAATTTATTGGTTCAAGACCAAACATTGATGTGGTTAGGGCCTTTTCTAGGAAAAAAATGTCACCTTAATGGTCAAGTTTATATTTCTGTAATGCCAAAGGTTTTCTTCTCATTTGATTTTTCCAATGAATAAGACCTATCTAGAGTTCTCTATAGAGGACCCTTGATGTTCAGTAAGTCATCTTTGGCTCTATAAAATTGGTCGACCAACCTCAAATTCAATGAAGATTTATTTGTCTCCACCCCAGTCTGGGTGGATTTTCTTGGTCTTCCTCTGGAATACTTGCATGTGCATGTATTTGCTAGGTTGGTAGGTGTGTTTGGTGAGCTCCTATCTATTGATCCCATGCCAGTTGCAAGGTCTAGACTGGTCTACGCAAGAATTTGTGTGAATATCCACCAAAATGAGGACCTACATAAGGTAATATCTATTATGTCTAAGCTAGGGAAATATGTACAGCTTGTGGAATTTGAATCTATTCCCTTTTATTTTTTTTCCTACAAAAAAAATGGACACTAGATGAAGCAATGCCCACTTAAACAAGAAAAGGCCTCAAGGGAAACAAGTGATATAAATAAAGAATGGAGGGAAAATATCAAAACAATAATAATGAGCCCAAAACCATTGAAGATAAGGGTGAGGGAGGAAGAGATGAAGAGGCAGAGAGGGCATATATGGTCGATGACAAACCCATTGAAAAGGAAAATCTAGTGGATGTGGTTATTTATATTGGGAACCCTTTGCCCAATACTAATACCAGAAAAGACATGAAAGTTCACAAGGAAGATAGAGGAAACCTTTCTGATTCTAGGAGAGTGGAAAGTGTGGGATCCCAGGAACCTGAAGCTTCTACTCTAGTTTCTAGGGTGGAATATTCATTTAAGGACATGGTGATGGATGACTTTAACCTGAAAATCTTTAACCTCCAGGGTTTGATTATGTAAGATGGAAAATTGAATGGTGATACTATTGAAGATAGTGGTAATGAGGACCCTATGTCACCATAAGATGATTTTTGGATGGAAGATAAATTGGTAAAATCTGTAATACAAGAAGAAAAATGGATAGAGACAAGTGGAAAGAGATACCACATAAATCCAAATAAAAGAGGTAATGTGTCAAATCAGGGACTCAAAATGCTTGGATCAACTAAGAAAAATGAAATTCAAGCCCATGAAGGAGTTCAAAGTAGACATCAATAGAGGGAAAATGTTGGATCCTCCAAAGGGGAAATCAAAGGCAGGAGATCAGAAAAAGATGTCAGAGAACAAGAAGTAAAGAAAAACATTGTAGATGGTTTCCAACTCACCATCCAAGAGATATACTCCCTATATCATAAATGAAGGTTATCTCCTGGAATATTAGAGGATTGAATAGTCCTCATAAACATGACTTTGCTGCCATGATGAAAACACAAAATGAGTCATGCATCCTCAGGTAGTCAACTTGCCTACACTAATTTCCAAAGCACACATCAGAACTGATTGGATTATTGACAGTGGATTCTCTAACAATATGACAGGTGACAAAGACAGATTTGTTCATTTAGAAAAATAAAAAGGTGGTATGGTTAAATTTTTAGATAACATTCCTAAACCTATCATAGGCAGAGGTTCTATCACATTGGATGGAAAGAACAAGACAAATGATTTACTATATGTTGATGGATTACATCATAACTTGCTAAGTGTTGGATAGCTACTTGATAAAGGTTATCATTTGGAGTTCAAATGCAACAAGTGCATCATTAACAACAAGGATGGAGACATGATTGCATCAAGCTCTAAAACAAAACATAATGTTTTTCAGCTCAATTTTGATGTAATTTGTTTTGTTACAAAAGTGGATGACAGTTGGTTATGGCACAAGAGACTCTATCATATCAATTTTGATAACATAGTAAAGATAAGTAATTTCAAGGAAGTCAGAGACCTTCCTAGTATTGTAAGACTAGTTGACACAATATGTAGGGAATGTGTTATGGGAAAGCATGTAAGGATTTCTTTCAGAAGAAAGAAGAACTCAGCTGAAAACAAATTGGACCTAGTGCATACAGATTTATATTGTCCTACCCAAACAAGATCTTTCTACAGAGAAAGCTACTTCATTTTGTTTGTTGATGATTTTTCAAGGATGATGTGGGTTGAATTCTTAAAGGAGAAATGTGAAGCCTTTTAGAAGTTCAAAATATTCAAAGCTAAGGTTGAGAATGAATCTGGATTAAAACTAAAATGTCTGAGATCAGATAGAGGAGGAGAGTTCACCTCTAATCAATTTTATGATTACTATTAAGAACATGGAATAAAAAAATAGTTGAGTGATCCTAGAACCCCTCAACAGAATGGGATTGCAGAAAGGAGGAACATGATTATACTTGATACAACATGTACTATGATGATTGAAGGAAAAGTTGCACACACATATTGGAGAGATGCAGTGAACACAACAGTCTATACTATCAAAAGAACTCAATTGAGGCCAGGCGTAGATAAGACACCCTATGAACTTTGGTTTGGTAATGTACCTAAAATAAAGTATTTCAGAATCTTTGGTAGCAAGTGCTACATCAAGAGAGATGATGGTGTTGGTAAGTTTGATGCTGGGAGTGATGAAGGTATTTTCCTTCGTTACTCTACAAAAGGAAAAGCATATAGATGTTTTAATTTGAGCTTGAAAAAGATAATTGAAAGTACTCATGTAAAAATTGATGAGAAGTTTATGGTTCAAGAGAGATACTATGAATATGCACCTATGATTGAAGATGAACCCAGGCCTAGTAGCAAAGATACTATTATTAAAGAAATGTTTGGTTGCATTGATGTCTCATGCAGTGACCCTAAATCAAGCAGAGAAGAATCATATATTACAGAAGAAGAAGTCACACCTAAGGTTCCTAAATTCACATCTAGATACCACTCTAAAGATGATATCATTGGATATCAGAGCAGTAGTGTTTTGACCAAATCAAAAGCTAAAAGTATAGCAATGGATGAAGAGGTATGTTTACTTTCACAGATTGAACCCTTAAGTGTTGAAGATGCACGTAATAATTTTGATTGGAAGAATGTAATGAAAGAAGAATTAGATCAGATAATTAAAAATGAAACATGGGAATTGGTCCCTAGACCCAGTGAAAAAAAATGTGATTGAAACAAAGTGGGTATTCAGAAATAAGATGAATGAAAATGGTATAGTAGTAAGAAACAAAGCAAGATTGGTATGTAAAGGATATGTACAAAGAGAAGGAATAGACTACACTGATACATTTTCCCCTATGAGCAGACTGGAAGCCATTAAATTGTTCTTGGCCTATGCAACATTCAAAGACTTTAAAGTTTATCAAATGGATTACATAAATGATGAAGCCTCCTAGATGTGGAGCTGGAGGATATCTGTTATACTTGGTCTAACATGAGAACTAGAGATGAGCTTATTCAAGTGAAATTGGACAGAGCTCTCATCTCTCTACACTAGCTTTCAAGGTATTTGTGTTCTCTATTATCTATGTTGTGAATTGGTTATGACCAATTCCCTATTTATTTTTCTGTTAACCCTTTGAGAGGTAAGAGAAAATTCCCCTTTCACTTTGAAAAAATGTGGATGGCTCATCCCAAAATAAAGAAAAGTATTGGTGAATGGTAGAACTGCACTATGGATGGGTGGGCTTGTTGGAAACTACAATTGAGACAATTGTTATATTTCTATTGATGAAACCTTAACTAGAAAGACATTTTCTATCTTGTAAAGTGTCATATCAATTGATTGATGAAGAAGATTTGAAAAGGAGAGATAACAAGAAGACCTAGTGAATGGTTGAGTTATGTGAAACTATAATGGGTACTTGATGAGATCGTACCTTGACAAGGTAATATTTTTTTTTTAATCTTAAGTATAAGTGAAGTTTGGATGACTACAAGTTTAGTCTTGACCAAGTTACAGAGTAGAAGATTAAGGAAATTAAGTATGCTCCAAGTAATGCCGAGTGATGCTAGTGTCAACTGAGCGCCAGTATATGCTAAGAAAATTTTAGTGTCAAACGAGCATCAGCATGTGCTGAGTGTCAAATAATTACCAAGTTACACAGAGATGAATGAGAAACAGAACACAGTGTTGACTGAGTGTTAGTATTATGACAATTTGAGAAATATTTGAGATCCCAGTTGACATAGTTCATTTTCTTGGTATATGTGAAGCGTATTTAAGACAATGATGGTTTTTGTAGAGAATTAAATGAGAATTTAATATATGTTTAACCATTTTATGTATGGATTCAAGAATTATTTTTAGGAAGTATTCTATAATGTAGATGGAAATGAAATGATGGAAGGATTCATTGGATCTAACCTAAACCTAAGATCTACGGTGATTATTAAGTGGCAATAGATCGAGCTACCTGATAATAGAGGTATAAGTTTAACCTAATTGTAGATTATGTGTGTGGTGGTATGTGGTCAATTTAGTTGATTGGAAAAATCTAAGTAGAAGGAAGAGAACGCTGAAGAGAGTAGTACAAGACTGTACAGTGGTGATTTCTTGAAGGATTTTTGAGCATATCAAAATGATGGAGATGACATTGAAGGCCAGTCAGTGAATTAGCATTTGAGCTATAATTGGATCTATATTTGTAGAGTTTGTTGTATGTTTTAGATCACAATTTTCTGTTACTTTCTAACCATTGTATTAGTTACAAAAGCCTTTTAAAAAAGGTTGACCTAATAGTCATGTTGTTAAATCCTTTAATCAAGGTGACATTGTAATGGAATGGTCTAATCCCTTTAACAAGGATCACTTCTAAAAGAGTGATTAAATCCTTTAACCGGGTCATATTTAACAGTTTGTATTGTAACATTTAACCTGGTTGGCTTTTTACAGAGCTCACTTTAGAAGAGTGAAAAAATTGTAGCATGTTATAGGTGGTTTATCCCATATTGGGTTTCCACATAAAGTCCTGGTGTCATATTTGTGTGAATTTTATTTGATGTGCTGTACTCTTAAGAGGTTTATATTCTGCGAATTGATTACATTAGGACAGTAGACTAGAGGTTATATTATTGATCATATTCTATAGAGATCGAGTGGATTACTGAGTGGATCTGAGTTGGTTTAAGTATTTGAAAGTTCATTTGGTACATCTGGCACTTGGATATCTAATTCACCCCCCTCTTAGTTATTCTAAATCATTATAAAAATTGGTATCAGAGCTATTGTGGTCCTTGTAGAGAAAAGTTTGAAGGTACTTGAAGCTAAAGATGAAGATATATAAAAAGGAGGTACTAAGGCTGAACAAGGATTACTTCCCTACATGAAAGAGTTTGATTAAGCTACACCTAGTAGGTATTGGAGATTTATAAAAATACTTTGTGGTTCACATGATTACATAATAGTGCATGCACCTATGAGAACCCAACATATGAAAGAAAAACAAGAACACAACTAAGCAATGTTAGAGATTGCATCAGCCCTATGCTATCCTGAATTTGAAGACAAAAGATTTAAAAAATGCAAAGGAAAAGTGGGACACACTGGCAACTATCTATGGAGGTGATACAAATGTACTGAGAGCCAAATTGGAAATCTTGAGGGGTAAGTTTGATGAAATGAGAATGCAATATGGTGAAACTATTGTTCAGTATTGTAGTTGAGTTAAGGAGGTTGTAAATGGTATTAGAGCAACCAATGTAACTATTAGGTGTTGGTGCCCAAAAATGCTAGATTGGATTTCCTATGGACTTGCCAATCCAATACTGGGAAATCAATTTGTGTTTTGGCCAACTAACAGGTTCAACCAAAGTAGAGGGTTGATACCTCTGCAATTTTGTCTCTGCAAAACTGACGCTAGTAGGCCTATACCTCAACTTGTTTGAGGCCTTTTAGAGTAAATTAACTTATGTATGGAACTTAACTGATCTCTCCAAGTGGCAGGTAGGTTTGAATAAATCAAATTGAAATCAATTAAGAACTGCAAATACTAAATGATTTTGTTAATTGTAAAATTATTTGAATAAAAATGTGTAAAATGAAATGAAATTAATGAAATAGAATGCCAAAACTATTAACAATGAATAAGATGACCAAATTCCAAAAATTAACAAGACCAGTGTCTGTTTCACTCTGGGCAATGGATTCAATCCAATCCTCAACTCTACATTCAACCTTAGAGACAGTTTCAATAACTTGCCAATATTATAACAAGCCTATCACTTCAAGGGCTTCTACACAAACTATAATTGAACTATGAATACACAGTTAGCCTAATCAAATTTAACTCTGTTCAAGAGACCAACAAAAATAAAGGAAGATTTTTAGATCTTTCAGTTGATATTCAAACTGTATATATCTATTTCAAACTATAATATAATGAGTATTCAACACAATGAAAAAAATCCTTAATGCAAATTTATCCAAGATACTAATTGAGGGAATTGAGAAAACATTACACATGTGGAAGAAAAAAACACTTATCTTTATTAATTTCCAAAAAATGGTACACCAGAATCCATGTTGCAATTGTTCATCAATTCTACCCCTATTAAAACGTATATGTAATCATCTCCATTACATTTGTCCTGGTATCCCATACTAAAACCTAATCACTAACTGTAACATTAATTTTATAATGTAAAATATTAATTATCCAAAATATTAATATATGTCATAATCAAATCTTCATTTGATGCTTTTATTGAAATAATCATCATTTTCACTCCGTAAATTATAAATTTAATGTTGCAAAAATCATTTAAAATTTATTATTCATATTGGTCATAATGCTCTTTATAAAATAATGTTATAATATAAGCCAAAAACATTATAACAAAATGTAAAAGAAGTTTTAGCCCTAAAAATATATCCTCAAAATCAATATTTTCACTATACGGTAGATTTATTTAAAATTAAAAAGAACATAAAAGTAACCCTACAATTAAATAATTTACCTTAATAAATATTTTCAAAATAACCAAGGTAAGAAGAACATATCTCAAAATAAATATCCTTCTACAATTCCATTCCATGGGAAATGTAAATATACTTCACTTTTTAGGGTAAATCAATTCCTTTTATAAAAATAACCCTAAAAATAAAAAATATTACACAAAGTAAAAAATAAATATATTAATATCTTAAAGCATCAATGTGAAATATTAGTCATAAAATTATCCATTTTAATTACTATAAGGTGAAAATGTTGTAATCATATCTTTCCATCCTAACCATTACTTTCAAGGCTACAATAGAACAATTGGTTAGGGTAAGATGGGTAGTTAGGAAAAGGGTAGGCTTGAGAGGTTGAGTGTTCAACTCTCCATCACCACCCTTTTGCCTAATTACATTTTATTTCTCCTTCCAAAATATCTTATTTCACCTCAAATCATTTCCCACTTTTGAAAATATAAAAACATTTATTACAATAAAACATTTTTCATTTTTCCATGTAATCTAATAGGTGTTTATACTTGAAAATTGCATGCACAGAACAATCATTACGATTTTCAAAAAATATACAGTATTAAATGAAAAAAGAAGAAGAATATATCAGTAAAGTATACTTCCCTATCTATTTAATACTCACAATATTAGGTGTCAAAAGTGGCTCCAATTGAGGACGTGTGTCCATACCTGGACACAGCGAGAATCCAACATTCTCTGGAGAGTAGACCACTTGAAACATAATGTTAATGTAATACCAAAATATTATTAAAATCAACACTACTAACCATGATGAAATATTTATCAAAGTGCTCAATTTGGGGCAAAATTTAAATAAGACGAGAAATTAATTTTAAGTATAATTAAATCTTGTAAGGACATTTCACATGAATATATTTTCCCCTTAAAAAAAATCAAATAAATTAACTTATAAGGAAAATTAAAAATGTTTTAATCTCCAAATGTCAAAACAATAAAATTCTTATCTTAATACTTACCTGTTATTTGAAATGTATTACCTCTTTAAATCTTCTCTAGAAAATCATTTGAATCCTTAGGCACCACATAAAACTCATTGGCAAAGCTTTAGCTTCTTGGGTGAGCATGAAATCTGTTATGTCAATGTCTAATGGCATTAGTCAATAGATTTCATTGCACATTGATATAGCTAAAATCCAAGCACACCAATTCCTTTATGGATTGAGGGTTTCTGTAAATACATGGATAGTTTCTCTGAGTTGTATGAGAAGATCTCATTGGTGTACAATGGATCTTCATCCCCATGCACCACCCATTGTTTGGTTCTCGCAGAACTTTCTGGATACCTCTACACGCTACTAATATGTTCGAATTGGGCTTTAAATTTCATTGAATTTGTCCACAATTTCTATATATATTCCAAGAATGTAAACCATCAAACATAGAAAATATTTTGAACTGATTACTTTGGTATTGTACATGCATTGCTAAAAATGTCTGCGAGTAGATTATCATCATTCGATATCAATATCTGTTGGAGTAATCAGATATTCAAAAATTCTGAGATATGCGCAAACATTTTTAGATAAAACAAAATAATATAGCTCTATGTAGGTATATAAATATTTAGCAGCAAAATACTTTGCACTTAATGAGCTTCCATTCCTAATCCAATTGCTCTGGTTGATAATGATCCTCTACTATTGCCTTGTACCAACCATTTTGGTTGTAACTCTCCTTCATATTTGTTTAAAATCTTTCCTGTCACTTATTTTGTTCTTCGCCAGTTTAGCCCGTAGTTAATAAATCTGGGCTGTTTCAGACATGTTTTGACACCAAAAAGTGCTTAATTTCTTCTAAAAAATGCCCCCAACTCATATACAACTTGGCTGGGAACATCTGGGGCACAAAAAAATTGTTAATTTTCTTCAAAGTGACCCCAAAAATAGGCCTAAATCATTTGCACGGGAATCAAATTCTCTATTGTTTGTATGTTGTTTTAACAAGTGGGAAATGGGACAAAGTGTTATCTAAAATGAACTGGCATGTGAAATAAGCTATGTATTCACTCACAAAACATTGCCCAGTACTCTCTAGTGCTTATAATCGCACATTATATAATTATGAAAATTTGAATATTAATATAATTTCAACATAATAATGTAACACTATAATATATGTTAGAATTTAATCTTTCCTTGGTATTTATGTATTTAAAGGATAAACCAAGATATCCTATTGTATTCGTCTTCTAGTCCAAGTGGGAGGACATGTCATATTTGTAATTCCTTTATTAAGGAAAATAGATATTCCTCCTTATGAGGAATCCTACACTTGTCTCACACACTAGTGATATGTGGCATACATAGAAATGGGA
>MU227573.1:5024281-5035224 GCA_018584345.1 Thuja plicata
AGATAAGCTCTCTCTCTCTCTCTCTCTCTCTCTCTCTCTCTCTCTCAGGCATTTTTTGCCACTTTCATTATATCATGGGGTTTTTTTTAATTCTTTTCCCCCCTTAAAATATTGTCTTCTTGTTGCTTCCTTCTTTGGTGAATGCTTCTAGAATTGGGTTTATTCATGGTAAATTTCCTTATTCCTAGCTCAAAGTGTTAAACAATTTTTTGTCTCTTGTATTTTGGTCATTATTTTAACATGGTATCAGAGCAGGTTGGTTTAATCATGTTTTGAGTGTGTAGGTGAAGGAGCTACCATATCTTGGAGCACTCCAATTTCAGAGACTCTTGAGAGAGTTTATTGCTAGTATATTTTTTTAATCTGGTTAAGAGGAAAAAAATTAATTTTTTTTGGGTTTGGCTGGTTTACCGCCAAACTCGGTTTAAAATTAGATTCATTGTTGATTTGGTTTGTGCAGATTTGGATTCATTTTGATAAAGTATATAATACAAATTTAAATTTATCACAATCTTAAAATCAAAATTTAATATTATAATATTAAAAATATTATAATATTAAAAGTATTCAAAAATTCAAAAGGTCATTCCTATATCCTTGTTTCTAATTTCAGATAACCATCTCCAAATCATTAGCCTTTTGTTCAGTTCTTATTATCTTCTCACATTTGGCAAGATTTGTTTTTTATAATGGTTTTGCAGGGAATAGAATCTAATTTTCTTTTCTAAAAAAAGGAACTCTTCCTGCAATTAAGCCTAGAATTAATATTCTTCTTTCAAAAAAATTCATATGCATGCTTCATACACTCTCCTCACTCTTTCGATAGTTGGTTATGTTTAAGGTGCTTGATGCTAACATCTTTTTATTGCAGGTTAACATCTTAGTTTTCCCTCTCTTATCATGTTTTTTTGAGATTTTTAGATTATTTGTGGGGAGTTTCAGCGCGTCATTCCCATTTTCTTTAATGGTAGCATTGTGGGATTGTGCGTGATTGCTGGTCATACTTGGCGTATCAACAAATTTTAAATCTTCTCCTATTTTTTTGGCTTTGTCATCCTTGGTAGTTGGCTTTCGTTTCCCATTTTTCCTAATAATTTTACACCGCGCTGCCCTGCTTCACTTATTAGTAGGTAGAACGAATTTGGACTAGTCAAATGGATAAAACCCAGGCTGCCATCGTTCTTTGATCACAACACTGTGCTATCCGAGTTTATCCTTGTTTATCACGACACTGTGCTATCCTCAACCCCGAATCTGCTATCCCATCAACTGCTAGAGCCCGATCTGCTATCCAGCAGCAGCACCCAATTCACTGCCGCCATAAAAAAATTCACCATCGGCATCCAAAACCCCCATTTCAACACCTGCATCCTCTCTGCCCACTCCTCATGTGACTCTTCAGAGCACGTACCCTCCTGTCCTAAGCATTCTTCTGCATAAAATATAGTTCTTTCCTTTGTTTTATGGTGATACTTCCATCTCCCCGAGTTTTTTGTTAGATTTAATGTTTCTTTAATGGACTGTGGAATTTTGTTTTTTGCTAGCGTTGTTCTTTTTGCAGCTTCAGTATAAAGATACTTGACTTATTTGGGATCCATTTTTATTCCTTAAGTTTGTGGTAAGTTTGTTAAATTCTTTTTCTACATCGAACCAAACTTTATAAAGTTTTAAATTATTCTATCAGGGTTGTGTTTATCTCATTTGGTCGGTTTCTCATCCTCAAATCTTGTTAAATCTATAGCTTTAGCTTTGAACAACAGTTTATGTCTGGTTTTCCCATATAACAATTTGGATTTGGGTTTCGGTTTTTCCCATTTCAATTGTTTTTTGCAATAGATTTTTTCGCTAAAAGTTTTTTCCTTTAGTTTCAATAGATTTAGTTAGTCGATATATATCATTAAATTTAGTTTAATATTATATTCTTTAAATAGACTTAGTTTAATTTTATAGATTTAGTTTAATCTTGTAATTTTTTTAGATTTCATTTAAATATTATAGTTTTTTAAATAGATTCAGTTTTTTTTAAATCTTAGTTTAAATCCTTTTATTTCAAGTTTGTATTTCAGTTTTAAATAGATTTAGATTTACTGTTTTAACTTTATCATAGTTTTAGATTTTCATTGGCTTTTATTCCTTAAAGTTGTAAGATTAATGTTATATGCTTATCAATAACAGATTAACGTTATCTTTTAACTCATCTCCTATTCTCTAACTCATCTATTTTTGCAGGGTTGTGCTTTTTTTTAGTAGTTTTTTTTCTTCCTCGCATGCAAGATTTCTCATTGTTATCTATTAATTCATAATATATTAACCGAGATCTATTAGATTTTAGTATTTTAGTTGCAGTTTTTCTCTGGTATTTGATTTTTCCTTGCATGCCCCTTTGGTGTAAGCTATTATAGCTTTCTGCTAGTGCATGCAAGTGCATTTAATTTGTCTTTAGTTCTTTTTTATTTTCTGTTAACGGTTCTCTAGTTTTTCCCTAGTTTAGATCTTCATATTTCATCATGACTACCCTGATGCCAGAAATTAAGTTAACCAGTACAAATTATCATGCATGGAAAACACACATGACCTTCATCTTTAGATTCTACCATATTTTAGATATTGCTACTGATGCCACTTTAAAACCAACAGCCTCTGCTCCTCAAGCTGACCAAACTGCTTGGCAGACTAAAAATGAGGAAGCACTTGGTTTAATAGGGATTTCCTTAAGTCCTGAATTGTATGTTCTAATTTATACTTGTACAGAAGCCCATCAAGCTTGGGACATCCTAAAAAATACCTATGAAAGTGCAGATGAGACTCAAAAAATCCAGCTTCAAGACCAACTTGAAGACCTTAGCTATACCGACTTCAACTTTGTTGATGATTTCTTGCTCAAGTTTGATTCCGTTGGAGTTTTACTAACTGGTTTACAAGTTCCTCTTTCTAATTTAAGGATAATCCACATAATTATTCGTAAATGTTTGCCTAGACAGTTTCAATAGTTTATTACAAATATTTACTCTCAGTTAGTTATTTCTTCTTTAGCAACTCAATTAACTTATGTCATTTTTCAAAATATGTTGTGTCCAGAGGAAGCTAAATTAATTCAATTTGGCATACTTAAATCTCATGAACATGCATATGTCTCTCAAAGTCACAATAGATCTTCTAACTCTAATCAAAATAACAATAGATCTTCTAACACAAATCAAAATAACCAAAACTATCAAAGATCTATCACTACTAACAATTCAAATAATAACTCAGGCCAAAAATTTAATGATTATTACAATTCTAGGCCTTCAAACAACTATCATAATAATAATCATTCAAATAGGCCACATTGCACCTATTGTGGTAAACATGGTCACTTAATACATAAGTGTTTTAAGAAACAAAAAGATGATCAACGTTATTCTCAAAGTTACTCAAATGAAAAATCTAATGGAAATCAATCTTGTTCTGCTTTTACTATCTATTTTAATGCTTCTAAACCACCTAAATGGATTATTGATAGTAATGCATCTCAAAATATTCAATCCCATAAGGAAATATTTGATTTTTTGCAACCTGATTCTATGAATATTCTTGTTTCTTTAGCTGATAATTATTGCTATCAAGTTAAAGGAACTAGTAAATTACATGATATTCTTTATGTTCCTGCATTGAAAGATAACCATATTTATGTTTCTACTCCTAACATTAAGGATAATATTGATACTCTTCAAAAGGATAATGATGACCATAAAGATAGTAATGATACTCCTAATGATTTTGTTCCTTCTAGCAGTGATGATGATGATGATGATGATGATGATGATGGTAATAATTTGTTTACTCCTCCTTGGTCTCATGTTGATGATATGCTTGACCAAGAAGATGCAATTATATCTAACTTTCTTAATGTTGCTTTGCAATATATGTTTATTACTCAAGGTGAAATTCATGATGATAGTACTAATCCTATGATTGTTGTGGATGTTAATGATAATGATACTTATATTAACTCTCCTATTGATGCCTCATATTATGATGAATACACTACAAATTTTTCATATGCAACTGAAGATTGCATTCCTAATTATTTTCCTCATGATTTGCAATATGATTTTTTCCAAAGTGTTACTGATTCAGCACTAGGTGATCCCAATGATGGGCACTCTACTAGTGTTTTTTGCCTTATTGCGGGCTCAAGTATTGATTATGCTCCACCTCTATTTTTAAAATGGCAATGAATATACAAAATGCATAAATGCATCTCAAGAATCTCAATGGTCTCTTAAATATTTGGGCTCTCCTCAACATGCTATTGACTTTGCCAAAAGTCCTATGTGCTATTCAAGATCCAAAGCTCAAGTTGAAGACATGCAAGATGATCAAGCCAAAGACATCCTAGTGAAGACTCTTTCAAAAGAAACATCTCCAATTCATTGTAAATATTTGGGTTTGATGCCTATTGATGTAATTACCCCAAGTAAAGAATAAATGGGGGGTGTTAGAATTTAATCTTTCCTTGGTATTTATGTATTTAAAGGATAAACCAAGGTATCCTATTGTATTCGTCCTCAATTCCAAGTGGGAGGACATGTCATATTTGTAATTCTTTTATTAAGGAAAATAGGTATTCCTCCTTATGAGGAATCCTACGCTTGTCTCACACACTAGTGATATGTGGCATACATAGAAATGGGAGTTACAATGTAACTCCTTTCTCACATCTCTATTAAAAGAGATGGCTCTCCTTCTCATTACACACACATATGAGATTATTCTTCTTCTTCAACATTGTATGAGCTAAGCTCTCTCTCTCTCTCTCTCTCTCTCTCTCTCTCTCTCTCTCATTCTTAGGCATTTTTTTCCACTTTCACTATATCACGGGGTTTTTTTTATGCTTTTCCCCCTTCAAAATATTGTCTCCTTGTTGCTTCCTTCTTTGGTGAATGCTTCTAGAATTGGGTTTATTCATGCTAAATTTCCTTATTTCTACCTCAAAGTGTTAAACAATTTCCTATCTCTCATATTTTAGTCATTATTTTAACAATATATAATTATATTCAAACTATTAATGTTATTGTGTACAATTCTACAAGGCATAAAAATATGAAATAATTAAAAAAAATGGAGAGAATATACTTCCCTTGAAAGTAAGCACAAAGTTGTCCTTTCAACTTTCTAATTTATGATATTTCTGTTTTGGCATATGGCATTGAATTCCCCATTTTCTTCTCAGCATGAGTGAAGACTGATATCACACCACTAATGTAAAGTGCATATAAAACAAAATAACAAAATACTAAATTAAAGGTATGCAAGAAATTTAATCTATTAAAATAACTAAAACAACTCAAAAATAATATAATACACAAAGGATGAAACAACTCCCTGAGATACTATAATCAAATAGTTGAATGCCAGAGCTTTCCTCTATCAAAGACTTGGTTTTGATCAAGTGGCAACATGATCATTGTGAATATATTACTATTGCTCAGATCATTATTTTGAACAAGTTGATCATGACTCCCTTTATGGACAAATGTCATCAGTGTCATTGAAATTGGAAATAAATTGTTGTAACTTCTTTTGTATTTGATATGATAACCTCTATTTCTGTAATCACTTATCCAAAGTATCCTTTACCTAGTTGAAGATTTATTATATTCCAAATCCTTCCTTGTATCAAATAGAGACTGAAGAAGATTGCAAACTTCATAATAATGATCATAAATTTGAATGCCATAAAACTAATTTTTCCCCTCATGTTTCAACACATTTTCTGATTTTACAACCTATGCTATTTCTTGAAGATGATTTCTAATTTCATTCTTTTCTAAACTCTCTCTCTCAATGAATTTTTGAATGTAGGTAAAGCATGTTCATGAGATCTCATTTTCAACTCCTCATTACACAATGAAGTATTATTCAGACGATGATAGCAAATATAATTATTGAATGCATCCTTCAAAAACTCATCTTCTTGACCCATAAGATAAAAATATTTATCTGTTAAGACCTCCTCATGTACATATGATTCATTTTGCAATATTTTGTCTTCATTGTTCAGGAAATTTTGGGAATCTTTCATAGAAATATTTTCTTCTTGAAGTATTTTAGCCTCTTGAGATTTACTTTCTATTTCATCAAATACAACTTGAATATGCTTATCTAGATGGGTATAGAAATAATTTGGACTATTCTTTTGCACATACTTATGATATTCAACATCCAAAAAATCTGAAATTTGTTCTGTACTAAGGAGATTTTCTTCTTGATCTACTTTATTCTCTGTGTTTACTTCACATGTTAAATTTTCAGATGAGTTAGCCATACATTAATCAATTACCATTTAATTTTCTTTCACACTCTCTTCTCTGATGGATGAAACACAAATTAAATGTTTAATCATCTTAGGTATGAAACTAGGCATAGAGATATTATTTTCTTCACATGTCTGGTAGGTATTTTCTTCTTCATATGTATCTTGGGGAATCATATAAATATCATCTTCCATAGTGTAATTTTGATTTTTTTCTTCATTTGTATTATTAAACTCATATAAGAACCATTGTTCAAATTCTTCCCAAGATGAAATACTCTTTTCAGGTAGTGATTCATACACGTTTCTTGCATATTCTTTCAAGGAACTAGCAAATAGTCTCATGAAATCACTCTCTATATCAATATCATACTTGTAAAGGAGCATATAAAAAGAATCCAAATCATCAATAGGTGATTCACCATAATCTCCATAAAAATAAGACACGTCCTTTGAAAGCTTTGAAAATACCTCATCACCTCTGTATTGAAACCTTCCTAGATCTAAAGGATTAAAGCTTATGGGAATCAAAATGTTTCTGAAGAAATTTTCAAACATCATGTAAAAAAAATTTTATCACTAACAATGAAGTTTCATATCTTTTCTGGATGTTCTCCCTCAGTGGAGTCGTTAACCAAAATATTTCAATAAATGAAGTCGCCACCTTCTTATCAGAAGGAAAACTATAAACTACTCTTGAGTCCTTACCTCCTAGTGGAGTCACATGCTGAAAATCTTGTATAGAGTCACCATCTCAAATGTCTTGAGGAAAATTATCACTTCTTTATTGCTTCAAACCTGAATATGAAAGCTTTCAAAATGTCAACCAGAAATTTTGAAATTTCTTAAAACAACTCCCCAGCTGAGTCGCCAATATGTTGGTGCCCAAAAATGCTAGATTGGATTTTCTATGGAATTGCTAATCGAATGGTGGGAAATTGAATTGTTTTTTGGCCAACTGACAGGTTCAACCAAAGTAGAGGGCTGATACCTCTGCAATTCTGGCTCTGGAAAACCAAGGTTGGTAGGCCTATACCTCAACTTGTTTGAGGCCTTTTAGAGTAGATTAACTTATGTATGGAACTTAACTGATCTCTTTGAGTGGCAAGTAGGTTTGAATAAATCAAATTGAAATCAATTTAGAACTGCAAATACTAAATGATTTTTTTAATTGTAAAATTATTTGAATAAAAATGTGTAAAATGAAATGAAATGAATGAAATAGAATGTAAAAACTATTAACAATGAAAAAGATGACCAAATTCCAAAAATTAACAAGAACAGTGCATGTTTCACCCTGGGCAATGGAGTCAATCCAATCCTCAACTCTACATTCAACCTTAGAGACAGTTTCAATAACTTGCTAATATTATAACAATTCTATCACTTCAAGGGCTTCTACATGAATTATAATTGAAATACGGATACACAGTTAGTCTGATCGAGTTTAACTCTATTCAACAGACTGACAAAAAAAAAGAAAGATTCGTAGATCTTTCAAACCTATATATCTATTTCAAACTATATATCATGAGAATTCAACACAATGAAGCAAATCCTTAATGAAGATTTATCCAAGTGACTAATTGAGGGAATTGAAAAAACATTACACAGGTAGAAGCAAAAAATACTTATCTTTATTAATTTCCAAAAAATGGTACACTAGAATCCATGTTGCAGTTGTTGATCAATTCTACCCCTATTAAAATGTATCTGTAATCATCCCCATTACATTAGTCCTGGTATCCCATATTTATAAATTTTTAGGGATGCATACATGCTTCAGACCAATGCATCTGTTCAGAGCTAGAACCTAGTCACTAATTGTGACATTAATTTTATAATATAAAATATTAATTATCCAAAAGATTAATGTATGTGATAATCAAATCTTCATTTGATGCTTTTGTTGAAATAATCTTCCTTTTCACTCCATAAATTATAAATGTATTCCTACAAAAATCATTTAAAATTTATTATTCATATTGGTCATAATGCTCTTTATAAAATAATGTTATAATATAAGCCAAAAACATTATAACAAAATGTAAAAGATGTTTAAGCCCTAAAAATATATCCTCAAAATCAATATTTTCACCATAGGGTAGATTTATTTACAATAAAAAAGAACATAAAGTAACCCTATAATTAAATAATTTAGCTTGATAAATATTTTCAAACTAACCAAGGTAAGAACATATCTCAAAATAAATATCCTTCTACAATTCCATTCCATGGGAAATGTAAATATACTTCACTTTTTAGGGTAAATCAATTCCTTTTATAAAAATAACCCTAAAAATAACAAATATTACACAAAGTAAAAAATAAATGTATTAATATCTTCAAGCATCAATGTGAAATATTAGTCATAAAATTATCCATTTTAATTACTATAATGTGAAAATGTTGTAATCATATCTTTCCATCCTAACCATTACTTTCAAGGAATACAATAGAGCAATTGGTTAGGGTAGGATGGGTAGTTAAGAAAAGGGTAGGCTTGAGAGGTTGAGTGTTCAAATCTTTATTACCACCCTTTTTCCTAATTACATTTTATTTCTCTTTCCAAAATATCTTACTTCACCTCAAATCATTTCCCACTTTTGAAAATATAAAAACATTTATTACAATAAAGCATTTTTATTTTTCCATGTAATCTAATAGGTGTTTATAGTTGAAAATTGCATACACAGAACAATCATTACAATTTTCAAAAAATATATAGTATTAAATGAAAAAGGAACAAGAATATATCAGTAAAGTATACTTCCCTATCTATTTAATACTCCCAAAATTAGGTGTCCAAAATGGCTCCAATTGGGGACGTGTGTCCATTCCTCGACACAACGAGAATCCAACATTCTTTGGAGAGTAGACCACTTCAAACGTAATGTTAATATAACACGAAAAAAATATTAAAATCAACACTACTAACCATGATGAAATATTTATGAGAGTGCTCAATTTGGGGCAAAATTTAAATAAGATGAGAAATTACTTTTAAGTATAATTAAATCTTGTAAGGACATTTCACATGAATGTATTTTCCCCTTTAAAAAAATCAAATAAATGAGCTTATAAGGAAAATTAATAATGTTTTAATCTCCAAATGTCAAAACAATAAAATTCTTAATTTAATACTTACCTGTTATTTGAAATGTATTACCTCTTTAAATCTTCTCCAGAAAATCATTTGAATCCTTAGGCCCCACATAAAACTCATTGGAAAAGCTTTAGCTTCTTGGGTGAGCATGAAATCCATTATCCCGATGTCTAATGGCATTAGTCAATAGATCTCATTGCACATCGATATAGCTAAACTCCAACCACACCAATTCCTTTATGGATTGAGGGTTTCTGTAAATACATGGATAGTTCCGTTGAGTTGTATGAGAAGATATCATTGGTGTACAATGGATCTTCATCCCCATGCACCACCCATTGTTTGGTTGTTATAGAACTTTCTGAATACCTCTACACACTACTAATATGTTTGAATTGGGCTTTAAATTTCATTGAATTTGTCCATAATTTCTGTATATATTCCAAGAATGTAAACCATCAAATGTAGAAAATATTTTGAACTGATTACTTTGGTATTGTACATGCGTTGCTAAAAATGTTTGGGAGTAGATTATCATCATTCAATATCAATCTCTGTTGGAGTCATCAGATATTCAAAAATTCTGAGATATGCGCAAACATTTTTAGATAAAACAAAATAATATAGCTCTATGTTGGTATATAAATATTTAGCAGAAAAATACTTTGCACTTAATGAGCTTCCATTCCTACTCCAATTGCTCTGGTTGATAATGATCCTCTACTATCGCCTTGTACCAACCATTTTGGTTGTAACTATCCTTCATATTTGTTTCAAATCTTTCCTGTCACTTATTTTGTTGTTCACCAGTTCAGCCCGTAGTTAATAAATCTGGGCTGTTTCAGACATGTTTTGACACCAAAAAGTGCTTAATTTCTTCTAAACAATGCCCCCAACTCATATACAACTTGGCTGGGAACATCTGGGGTACAAAAAAATGATATTTTTCTTCAAAGTGACCCCAAAAATAGGCCTAAATCATTTGCACGGGAATCAAATTCTCTATTGTTTGTATTTTGTTTTAACAAGTGGGAATGGGACAAACTATTATCTAAAATGAACTTGCATATGAAATAAGCTCTGTATTCACTCACAAAACATTGCCCAGTACTCTCTAGCACTTATAATCACACATTATATAATTATCAAAAATTGAATATTAATATAATTTTAACATAATAATGTAACACTATAATATATAATTATATTCAAACTATTAATGTTATGGTGTACAATTATACAAGGCATAAAAATATGAAATAATTAAAAAAAATAGAGAGAATATACTTCCCTTGAAAGTAAGCACAAAGTTGTCCTTTCAGCTCTCTAATTTATGATATTTCTATTTTGGCATATGGCATCGAATTCCCCATTTTCTTCTCAGCATGAGTGAAGACTGATATCACACAACTAATGTAAAGTGCATATAAAACAAAATAACAAAATACTAAATTAAAGGTATGCAAGAAATTTAATCTATTAAAATAACTAAAACAACTCAAAAATAATATAATACACAAAGGATGAAACAACTCC
>MU227573.1:5035793-5049671 GCA_018584345.1 Thuja plicata
TCAGGAAATTTTGGGAATCTTTCATAGAAATATTTTCTTCTTGAAGTATTTTAGCCTCTTGAGATTTACTTTCTATTTCATCAAATACAACCTGAATATGCTTATCTGGATGGGTATAGAAATAATTTGGACTATTCTTTTGCACATACTTAGGATATTCAACATCCAAAAAATTTGAAATTTGTTCCGTATTGAGGAGATTTTCTTCTTGATCTACTTCACTATCCGCATTTACTTCACATGTTAAATTGTCAAAAGAGTCAGCCATACATGAATCAATTACCATTTCATTTTCTTTCACACTCTCTTCTCTGATGGATGAAACACAGTAAATATTTAATCATCTTAGGTATGAAACTAGGCATAGAGTTATTATTTTCTTCACATGTCTGGTAGGTATTTTCTTCTTCATATGTATCTTGGAGAATCATATAAATATCATCTTCCATAGTGTAATTTTGATTTTTTTCTTCAATTGTATTATTAAACTCATATAAGAACCATTGTTCAAATTCTTCCCAAGATGAAATACTTTTTTCAGGTAGTGATTCATATGCGTTTCTTGCATATTCTTTCAAGGAACTAGAAAATAGTCTCATGAAATCACTCTCTATATCAATATCATACTTGTAAAGGAGCATATAAAAAGAATCCAAATGATCAATAGCTGATTCACCATAATCTCCATAAAAATAAGACACTTCCTTTGAAAGCTTTGAAAATACCTCATCACCTTTGTATTGAAACCTTCTTAGATCTAAAGGCTTAAAGCTTATGGGAATCAAAATTTTTATGAAGAAATTTTCAAGCATCATGTAATATTTTTTTTATCACTAACAATGAAGTTTCGTATCTTTTCTGGATGTTCTCCATCAATGGAGTCATTAACCAAAATATTTCAATAAATGGAGTCGCCACCTTCTTATCAGAAGGAAAAATATAAACTACTCTTGAGTCCTTACCTTCGAGCGGAGTCACGTCCTAAAAATATTGTACAGATTCGCCACCTCAAATGTCTTGAGGAAAATTATCACTTCTTTATTGCTTCAAACCTCAATATGAATGCTTTCAAAATGTCAACCAGAAATTCTGAAATTTCTTAAAACAACTCCCGAGCGGAGTCACCAATATGTTGGTGCCCAAAAATGCTAGATTGGATTTCATATGGACTTGCTAATCTAATATTGGGAAATCCTATTGTTTTTTGGCCAACTGACAGGTTCAACCAAAGTAGAGGGTTGACACCTCTGCAAATCTGGCTCTGCAAAACAAAGGATGGTAGGCCTATACCTCAACTTGTTTGAGGCCTTTTAGAGAAGATTAACTTGTGTATGGAACTTAACTGATCTCTCCAAGTGGCAAGTAGGTTTGAATAAATCAAATTGAGATCAATTTAGAACTACAAATACTGAATGATTTTGTTAATTGTAAAATTATTTGAATAAAAATGTGTAAAATGAAATGAAATTAACGAAATATAATGCCAAAACTATTAACAATGAATAAGATGACCAAATTCAAAAAATTAACAAGACCAGTGCTTTTTTCACCCTGTGCAATGGAGTCAATCCAATCCTCAACTCTACATTCAACCTTAGAGACAGTTTCAATAACTTGCTAATATTATAACAAGCCTATCACTTCAAGGGCTTCTACACAAATTATAATTGAAATACGAATACACAGTTAGTCTAATCGACTTTAACTCTATTCAAGAGACCGACAAAAACAAAGGAAGATTTGTAGATCTTTCAAAACTGTATATCTATTTCAAACTATAATAACATGAGAGGTCAACACAATGAAGGAAATCCTTAATTCTGATTTATCCAAGGGACTAATTAAGGGAATTGAAAAACCATTACACAGGTGGAAGAAAAAAACACTTATTCTTTATTAATTTCAAAAAAATGTTACACCAGAATCCATGTTGCAGTTGTTGTTCAATTCTACCCCTATTAAAATGTATATGTAATCATCCCCATTACATTGGTCCTGGTATCCCATATTTATAAAGTTTTAGGGATGCATACACACTTCAGACCAATGCATTTGTTCGAAACTAAAACCTAATCACTAACTGCAACATTAATTTTATAATATAAAATATTATTTATCCAAAAGATTAATGTATGTGATAATCAAATGTTCATTTGATGCTTTTGTTGAAATAATCTTCCTTTTTACTCCGTAAATTATAAATGCATTCCTACAAAAATATTTTAAAATATATTATTCATATTGGTCATAATGCTCTTTATAAAATAATGTTATAATATAAGCCAAAGACATTATAACAAAATGTAAAAGACGTTTTAGCCCTAAAAATATATCCTCAAAATCAATATTTTCACTATAGTGTAGATTTATTTTAAATTAAAAAAGAACATAAAAGTAACCCTACAATTAAATTATTTACCTTAATAAATATTTTCAAAATAACCAAGGTAAGAAGAACATATCTCAAAATAAATATACTTCTACAATTCCATTCCATGGGAAATCTAAATATACTTCACTTTTTAGGATAAATCAATTCCTTTTATAAAAATAACCCTAAAAATAATGAATATTACACCAAGTAAAAATAAATATATTAATATCTTAAAGCATCAATGTGAAATATTAGTCATAAAATTATCGATTTTAATTATTATAAGGTGAAAATGTTATAATCATATCTTTCCATCTTAACTATTACTTTAAAGGAATACAATAGAACAATTGGTTAGGGTAGGATGGGTAGTTAGGAAAAGGGTAGGCTTGAGAGGTTGAATGTTCAACTCCCGATCACCACCCTTTTGCCTAATTACATTTTATTTCTCCTTCCAAAATATCTTATTTCACCTCAAATCATTTCCCACTTTTGAAAATATAAAAACATTTATTACAATAAAGTATTTTTATTTTTCCATGTAATCTAATAGGTGTTTATACTTGAAAATTGCATACACAGAACAATCACTACGATTTTCAAAAAATATACAGTATTAAATGAAAAAGGAAAAAGAATATATCAGTGAATTATACTTCCCTATCTATTTGATACTCGCAAAATTAGGTTTCAACATTAGGGATGACACTTTTATTAGAAAGGTACTAAGAACCTTACTTCCTTTATGTGCTATTAGAGTATCTTCTATACTGGAACTTAGATGTACTCCTGGTAACAACTTAACTCTAGAAGGTCTAATTGGTAGACTTACTGCTTTTGAAATGTCAATTTTTTATAATTTCACTCCTAATCATGTTGATTCTACATTCAAATCACAATTGACTCTTCATAAATCAAGAAAAGGAAAAGTAAAACATGTGAATAGTGACGGTGACACTTCTATTGAAGATCTTGATAAACTTGAAGCACTTATGTCTAGAAGACTACTGAGAGGAAGAGGAAAATTCAAAGGTAACTTCCTATAATGTTTTATTTTTCATGTAACAAAGTTGGCCATATTGCTGCAAGATGCCCTGACAGGAATGACAAGGATGAGAGTTGAGAAAGAAAGTATAAAGAGAAAAGGGATGACAAAGATTTTAGAGAGTATAAGGAGTATAAGGGCAAAGGTAAGAAATCCTCCTATATTGTTGAAGAAGAAACTGATAGTGAATCTGGTAAATCTGATGATAGTGATATATAAGTTGTTTATGTAGCTATGAAGGATGATTCTTATGAAGATGAGAAAACTAGATTTATTTCTTATATGAGTAAAGGTGATAGATGGATAATTGATAGTGGTTTTCACATCACATGACTGGTGATAAAAGTAAATTTGAAACCTTAAACTATTGCAAAGGTGCTAGTGTTAAGTTTGGTAATGACAAACCATGTCCTATGAAAGGAAAAGGATAAATAAAATTTACTGATAAGATCATATGTGACAGTTTCTATTGGTTGGAAGGACTAAACTATAACTTGTTGAGTGTTTCATAGTTGAATACTTCTGGATATTTTGTTGAGTTTCATCATAGAAAAGCTAAGATTTTTTATGCTACTGGTGAACTGATTGGAAGTGGAGAACATACAAGAGGTGAATTTTTCCATCTAGACTTATCTAATGAGACATGTTCATTTGCAAAATATGATGATATATGGTTATGGCATAAGAGGTTATGTCATGTGAACTTTGATAATTTGGTAAACATTAGTAAGATGAAAAGAGTAAGAGGTTTACCAAGATTGAAGAAACCTGATAATGTTGTGTAAGTGATGTCAGTTGGACATGACAAAAAAGTCCAGTTTCAAGAGAAAAACCTATAGTTTAGATGATGTTTTTGAATTAGTTCAAAATGACCTTTGTGGACCTATTGGTGTACAGAGCTACTGAGGTGATAAATATTTCATATTTTTTTGTTGATGATTACTCTCAAATGATGACTGTAATGTTTCTCAAAGAAAAATATAATGCTTTTTAGTTCTTTAAGTGGTATTTGGCAAAAGTTGAAAAAGAGATAGGTAAGAACTTGAGATGTCTGAGATCTGACCGATGAGGAGAGTTTATATCTAATGAGTTCAACTTATTCTGTAATGGTAGAGGAATTAAAAGACAAATGTCTCCTCCAAGGACTCCCCCACAGAATGGCATACCCGAGAGAAGGAATAGATCAATAATGGATTGTGCCAGAACACTGATGATAGAAAATAATATTGATCAAAATTACTAGAGAGAAGATGTAATTACAATAGTATGTTGACAAGGGTTTGTGACTAGGTTCACCAAAAGATGTAAGTTGTCACCAGGTATCGGCCAACTTTGCCTGTAAAGGTTGTCCGAAAAAACAAGATTCTTTGGGTCTTCAAGCACGTGAGAGTCGGGTCTCGATGGTGCAGGACCTAAGTCAAGTGTTGTGACTATTTTGTTTAGGGGGATAGCTGGTTATCTCGGCTCATCTTCTCTAGGGATTTAGGTAAGTAGGGTCTCCTACAATCATTCATTAATCATCAAATAAACTTTAAAAGATATGCCAGCGTTAGAAGTATTCCATCTATCTATAGTCATACAAATACAATAAATACATCAACCAAGCTCTAACATGCTACACTAAAATACTAAATGCACACACAACCATCAGTTCATATGTATCTAATAGTGAGGAAAAAGAAGGTTGTTAATATAATTAAAACATTAGAGCAAGGGACATAAGAAACATATAGCATGAAAAGTATAAGTCAGAGATCGAGAGACCAACAACAACATTGAAAAAATCCTTCTTTCTTCATTAATGGTGTTCCAGCATCATGGGTGAGTACATCAACAAGCTCCAGGGGAGCGTCTATCTATTGAAAGCTTCTAAAGACTAAGGAGCATTGAGCTTTGTAACTATGAGAACTGAGAACTAACAAATGCTATAGCTATGGACTGCAAAATCATCAATTTCATTGATCGTAGAAATGAGGTCAGACTTATTATTTATACACCATTTTCCCTAAAATTAACCTAAGTTATCTTTACACTCAACCAATAGAATATAATTTTCGGTGGTCGGTACTACCTGCACCATGCTACAACAACCTTGGGAAGATCAGAGGTCTGACACGTCAGAGGAATGATACAAGAAAGGGGGTATGGAAGAATCAGCCCCGAGAAGAGAGCTAGAGGGAGAATAGATGAAATTTGATCCCCTGTGGATTGAGGCTACATGCCTCATTAATGGAAAAGTGGCTCACTGTCTCTGATGCACTAGGTTTTATGTTGGAGTGGTGCCTTGGGAAGACCACCTATCAGAATCATCTTTGAGCTAACGTGCCTTGTTGGAGTCACCTAACTTCTGACATCCATATTAATCATCTGAAAATGACCAGTTAGCTCTAGGGAACCTGGACATGCATCATCCAAAGAATACAAAATTGTAGATCTGGAACTCCAAGATTTGGGAGTTTAATGCTCAAAGAATAAAGAATACAACATATGCATAGTCAATGGAATTCTCTGGACTTCGGAGAACCTTATTGTTCCTTACTATTTTTGAATGCCTCCAATACTTGGCTTATGCCTTCTTTGTCTATGTCCTTAATGCTATCCCATTGACTGTGAATAGCCTCCAACTTTTCCTCAACCTCTCTGGCCCTGTTCCACAACTCATCTACCATCTTCACAGCATCGTGTGCTCAGATCATCATCTTGGATAATCTTGATAACCTACCCTAGTCAAAATCTCTAGCAACCAAATATAGGGATTCCATTTGTTCATCAAAATTATTGAGGATGTAGTCCTTGAGGGTGCATGTCCTGGTGGTGAAGGGATCGACTCGCAATAGTTTGACCATGAATGCCTGAAATAGGCCCAAGGGATATTGAGTAGCGGTCACTTTCTCTTTTAGGGCCTTAACCAGTTCCTTGCATACCTCAATTTTGAGGCCATGTTTGGTGTACTGGGCCCTGCAGAGAATCATATGATTCATATCCCAAACTTCCTGCCGTTGTGATGTCTTCTTCTCTAGCGTTGCAGATTTCTTCCAACCCGACCTTCCACTTTTCATATTTCTCTAAGTCTTGCTCCCACCCAAGAGAAAATCCATTTGCTTGGCTGATGAGGATGTTGACCTAATAAAGATCTAGGAGGGAGACCACTATAAATTGTCTTATGGAAGCTATCTTCTCAGTGACCCACCCGTCCATAGCCTGCGCTTTCTTCTTCATGGCTCAGAGAGAATCCATGTCACCCCGTGTAAGCAGAAATCTGAAGGAAGAGGTTTATGGGTAGATCTCAGCTAAAGGCTATGTAAGTTCTACAAGAAGTGCAAGGAGATTAGCATTGGTATCTCTTTCCTCCTTTAACTTTTGGCCCTGTTTAACATATCAGGCCTCCACCGCTTTGGTGGCCTCTCTTAGCAGGTCCAGTTCACCCTACTTATCTCTTCTCCCCAGTGCCACTTATATAATGTTGTAATCTTTGGGCCTTTCAGCCACTGCATCTACATCTGGAGGAGGTGTTATGATAGTTGCAACTATGTTTCCTATTGGACCAGTCTAGAGGGCATGAACTATCCATGCCTTCTTAGGTGTTTGAGCCTCTACATTTTAGGCCATCATTTCAGCCAAGGAGAGCGGAACACTTGATGCAACCATCGGGGCCTTTCTTTTTCTTGATTCTAGCAGCCATTGGGGCATCTAGGATGGCTTTTCTATTAAGACATAGGCATCCTAATTCTTTTTAGAATCGGGTGGTACATTCTTGACATGTACAGTGTCATCGGGCATCTTTTCTTTGTCCTGTTCCTGTTCTTGCTCCCGCTCTCTGGAGGCCTCAGTATTTTCCATCGTGTGGGTGTCCTATTTTGTGATATCTGAAACTTCTTCTTCTCTGGCATCAATATCACCTATATCTTTTGGGACTTCCTCATCCCTCTCAGCATCATTTGATCTGATATTTACATTTTTTGGGACTTCCCGGTCATTCTGCTACTGCTGTTCTTTGGCCTCATTGGCCTTGTCTCCTGGAACATCTTCTAGAGGTGGGTGAGGTCTCTGGCCAAAGTTTAACAATGTGTCTGCCTTTACTACCTCACCAAATGTGCTCTGGGGCATTTGGTCACCCAGAGTAACCAAAGGTGTCTGGAGAGTGATCAATGGGGGTACACTTGATCTTGTGGGTTTGGTTTCCCCAATCATTGGCTTCTCATTTATAATTTTACTAGGTTCATCCTTAGCCCCTTGGACTAGTGTCTTCTCCCATTTGGGCTCCATTTTTGTTTCATCCCAAAGCTCCTGCCCTGTGGTAGCTTCTTATTCTAGGATCTCTCCTTCTGTGGGGATATCCTCCTTCTCCTGGGTGGTGACTTCTTCTACTGCCTGATCTACATTATCATTGAGGTTCATGAGTTCATCTATCTCAAAGACATCATCAAAACCATCATATAGGGGAGAGGAATCAAAAATATCCTCAAGTTCAAGGGATTCTGAACTGATATCAACTGGAGGCATATCTGGCATACTAGGGCTAACAGCTGCACTTGGAGTGGGGGCCACCTTTTTCTTCTTCTTTCTCAATAATGGGACCGTGGTCTCCAAAATAGTGGTAGACTCCACCTCAGCGAAAGTTTCTTTTCTCATCATTGTAGCCAACAACGGAGATCCCATTGAGAAAGTAGATGCCATTGGAGTCATGAGGAGACTAGAGGATATTTGTGTGCTTATCTGCTTGCTAGCCAACCTTGCAAACTCCATTTGTTTTTGTAATTGTACCATTATTGGGGTTGGGCCTTATGGAGGTACCTTAGCTAGGGTATCTTCTTTTTCTTTCCCCTTACTTGTCCTAGGTCTGACGGCGGTAGTGGAAGTTGAAGTGAACCTTTGAACAATTGATCCCTTCTAGGTGCTTTTTGGACACACCCAGGCAAAGTACTTGTGAATGGCCTCCAAAATAGGGTGGCATACTCCCTCAATTATCAAGTCTTCTGGGGTTTCCCAATCCACTGGAGGGAGATCCAACTTGTCTAATTCTTGTTCTTTCTATGCTAGGTCTTCTAGCAGCCCGTCATCTGAAAAACCCTTTGGAAAAGTCCAAAGGTCAAGCACCTTCATGAGTCCCTTAGACATTTAGAAATGTTGATGGGCCCAGAGATCAAAAATGTCCTGACATTCTACCCAAAAATCTTCAATATCTTCCTTGTGTGGCGAGGATGCTCGGGAAGTGCCAAGGAAATGTTTCCTAGAGGATCATAATTTTTCCTAGTGTGGTGGAATTTGACCAGCCCCAGCCTCTTCAACTCACTATCTACCTCCCTTGCTACGGTGAGGCTGCACATATAATTCCCACACAAAATGGGGAATGGGATGTTAATGACCTTCTACAATGTGAAGAGGGCGTGGAGGTCTAGGATCTGTTAGTAGAACTCGAAAAGAATGATTCTATCCCAACAATACCAGGGAAGGAGATAGGGTTTTCCAAAGAAGCTGGTCACCCAAATGTAGGTGTGTTGCTAGAAATGAATAAAATAATGGCCCTTAGTACTGACCAGGTTCATCACCTCCTATGATAACCGATACCTAGAGTCCCAGGTAAGTGTCAGAATATTTTGGTAAATGAAAGCATCATTTACACTACATAAATTTATGAAACTGAGTTCCCATTGGACTTGGGGATAATGATCACATGGTGTTAACTATCCCAACCCATTCCCAAGTTCACCTACTATTCCTGAACCTAGAAAATCTAGTCTTTGTTGGGCCAGTTCCCATAGCATGTAAGATATCATATAGAACTTGGAACTCTGGATGACGCCCTTTAGCTACATGTCCACATGATTGGCTATAATAGCTACCCAATTGAAATTTTGGTTGTGGGTGGTGATGCAATAAAGAAAGTAATATATGCACACCGAGAAATCCTGGGCATGGGGCAATCCAAAGATCTTGCATAAAAATATAATGCCTTCATGAATGGGCTCTTTGAAATCCCCACGGGGAATTTCCAACTTCATCCTTTTATAGTCCCTCTTCAGGGACTTCAGCCACTAGTTATTGAGATATTTCCAAGAGACAAGGGTAGCTTCCTTGAACTCCTATAATGACCTGGCTTGGTTGCTGATGATGGACCCCTTGAACTATAGAATCCCTAGCCCTGAGGCAAAATTTACTACATAAAGAGTGACAATTGTTGCTAGATATTGTAATGGTCGAGGATCAACAAGCAAAATAGTCCAAAGAGGTGCATTGTACAATGTTTCTAGTTGAAGTATCAATTATGGTAATTGCACCAAACAAGGAAAGTTTGCAGCCTTAATAATGTCAGAGGTATCCAAATGAGTGGCCATACTATCTCCACCGGCCTTCAGCCTGTAGAAGGCTTGGATTAAACCTTGAATTTAAGCCCAAAGTTTAGGTTTTGTGTCTGTTATTTCTTGGACTTTGGAATCCACCTTGGATCCCACAAGAATGCCTTCCTTTGGGTATATGGAGGTCAGTGGTAGCTTTTCTAGCATCTTTTTAGCCATTATTTTTGTAGCCGCTTGAGTGGAGGTAGTAGGTAGCTCTGGGCTATTAGGAGGAGTGATCACCTCGGACATTTCGATCACAAAATCTACAACCTACAAGACCAAAGAACTATCAATACATGGTATAATAATAATAATTTTATGGATTCTGGGGGAATTATCATCAACCCGCACATGTCCAAAAAGTGTTAGCATATATCAAAAATCCCAGAGTATTTAAAAGAAACATGAGCTAGAATGGCTCCAGGGTATTTGAACCAAATGGAAAAGATGGAATGAGAACCCGGGGGCCTCAACACATGGATTCTAGAAGAACTAGTAGTTTCCATGTTGATGTGACTAGTAGGAAGCCATGCTTGGCTAACATGGGTTGTCACATGGCCATGTGATAGGTGGCATAAATGACATTAATGGTGACAAGTGGGCCGACATGAGGGAAATTGAATGCCATATTGGATGGGGTTTGAATTCCCACTCATGGGAAATTAATCCCACCATTTAGATGACATGACATAGGAGAGAGAAAGATGCCATGGTTTGAACCAGCAAGGTGCCAAGTTTGAACCATGGCGACTCCCTATCTATGAGTTTGACAAAATGATTCAAAATGTGATGGAGCATGATGAGCCTGATAGGATGAAAGGATATACAAGAGGTATACACACTAAGATATAGAGAGTTGAGGTGTATATATAGAATTTATAAAGTATTTACACAATGTACAGAACTTACGAAGGCACAAAAGCTGACCTATGAAAATGTACAATATATATACTAGAATACAACTGCATAGAAGGTTGACAACCCTCTAGTAGGGCCAACCCACCAATGGGAGGCAAACCAGGAGCAAATGCAGAAAAAAAAAATAGAAATGAATGAAAGAAAAAGAAAACAAAATGAGCACCACAAAAGGGAAGACAAAAAACCAGAGGAACGGAAAACCAAAGAAGGAAAAATGACAACCAACCTGGAAACATGAAAGACGTAGGGAAGATGAACACAGAAAACACTCTACAATAGGTCCACCTTTGAATGATCACAAGAAAACACCACAAATCAATGTTCCATTAGCCACTAATCATAGGGAGCAACTCGCTATTTAATCACCTTAATCACCTCAATATCGCTCTGAATGCTCTAAGTGTTTTAATCACGGTATGTGTGAAAATGACAGGTAACTTCCATTTATACCCCTAGGGTAAAAATAGGTTGTGCTTTCTGACAACTCCAGGATAAGAAAATCATCTGGACTCTGGGCCCAGGGATTCCATGTGACCATACCTTCTCGTGGAAGAAGAAATAATGGTAGAGAATCCCAGAGTCCAGAATTTGACTCTAGAAAGAAAAAACAAACTCTGGGACCGGGTCCCGGAGACACAAGGAAGTAAAATAAAAGAAAGACAAACCTCACAGAAGCAAAGCCCAGAGGGAAAACAAAGAAAAAAAAAGAAAAAAAAGGAAGAGCAAAAGCAAAAAGGGGGACCCAACATTTTTCCTACAAAATGTAGGGATGGGTATGTAGGGAATAACACAGTCTATACCTTGAACTGATTATAAGTCAAGAAATTTATTGATGCTACACCTTATGAGCTATGGTATGATTATGCACCTAATGTAAAATATTTTAAAATTTTTGGGAGAAAATGTTATATACTGCAGGACAATAGAAATGGAAAACTTGATCCTAAAAGTGATGAAGGCATATTCCTAGGTTATTCCACTAAGAGAAAAGTGTATAAGTGTTTGAATTCTAACACTAACAAAGCTGTGGAAAGTGTAAATGTTAGAATTGATGAATATGTAGAAAAGAATGAAGTAGAATGCAAGAAAGAACCTGAAGATTAAAGATCTTTTGTTTACATGAAGGAAGGAGAGCCCAACAGTGTGCCCGAACTTGAAAAAGAAGTTGTCGAACAACAAAATGATGCTGTCGAGCAACAACAAGAAAATTCCAAAATACAGAAAGACGTTGCCAAGCATTAGGAGGAGACTACCAAGGAAGAATTAGAGACACAAAATGAACCTAAAATTAACTTTGATGATGAATTTGAGGATGAATAGCAAGATAAAAGAAGAATAGAGCCTACACTAGAAAAATATGTAAGAAGACATCACAAACTAGATCAAATTATTAGAGATAAAGATTGAGAAGTCATCACAAGAAGAAAATTGAAAAATCAGACATGTTTATTGTCTGAATTGGAGCCGAAAATAGTGAAAGATTCTTTAGGTAATAAATATTGGATATAGGCCATTAATGAAGAAATTGAACAAGTTGAGAAGAAGGAAACCTGGACACTAGTACCTAGACCAAATGACAAGATTGTTATTGGAACAAAGTAGGTATTTATAAATAAGATGAATGAACATGGAGAAGTTATAAGAAATAAGGCTAGGATAGTATGCAAAGGTTGTGCACAAGAAGAAGGCATTCACTATGGTGAGACGTTTCCCCATTTGTAAGATTGGAAGGAGTTAGAACTCTATTGGCATATGAAGCTTATAAAGGATTCAATGTATATCAAATGGATGTCAAATCAGCATTTTTGAATGGAATACTAGAAGAAGAGGTATACATTAAACAAGCTAAAAGATTTGTTGATTCAAGCAAGAAGAATATGGTTTACAAGTTACACAAAGCATTTTATGGATTGAAGGAAGGCCCTAGAGCATGGTATGAGAGATTGCACAATTACTTAGTCAAGATTGGATTTACAAGGACAAATGACAATAGTAATATGTATTTAAAGTCTAAGAAAAGTAAAAGGATATTGTTAGCTGAAATATTTGTTGATGATAACATATTTGGAGGACAAGATGTTTTATGCCAATTATTTTCAAAAGAGATGCAAACTGAATTTGAGATGTCTATGTTTGGAGAGATCAAATTCTTTGTTGGTTTCCAAGTATATCAGATAAAGAAAGGTATCTACATTATTCAATATAAGTATATCAAAGAGATACTAAATAATTTTGGCATGAAGGACTCCAAACCTATAAGTACTCCTATGGCTACTAGACATAAACTATCAAAGACTGATGAGACAGTTAAAGTGAATTAAACCTTGTATAGATCCATGATTGGAAAACTATAATATGTTTTCCATAGTAGGCCATATATTGCATTAGAATTTGGGATTGCCACAAGATTTTTTGCAAATCCTAAAGATAGTCACTTAATGGTAGTGAAAAGGATTCTGAGATATTTGAAGGGAACATAGGACTATAGATTATATTACAAGAAGCATGAGAAGTTTGAACTGAAAGTTTACACAGATGTGGATTAGGCAAGTAATTTTTATGACAGAAAGAGAACTTGAGTGGAGGTACATTCTATTTAGGAAAGAGATTAGTCTCTTGTACAAGAAAGAAACAAAACTATATTTCTCAATCCATAGTAGAGGCTAAATATGTTGCAGCAACAGTAAATTGTTCAAACATAGTATGGATCAAGTAATTGTTGAAAGGTATGAAGGAGGAGAGCACATATAAATAATTTTTATTTTTTGTGATAAAAATAGTGCTATTAACATTTTAAAGAACCTTGTGATGCATACAAAGACCAAGCATATTTCTATCAAGTATCATTACTTGGGAGAGCTGGTATAAGAAAAAGAAGTAAGACTTGAGTATGTTAATACAAAGGAACAATTGGAAAATATATTTACTAAGGCTTTACCTAAGGGTTTTCATGAGTATCTAAGAGGAAAATTAGGGGTGATTCCCATAGCTGAGGCTAACAAATATCACATAGAGTGGTTGCATCAAACATATTACATAGAATATCTGACAGATTGATACAAAAGGTGACCACACTTTAGTAGTCAGCTGAAGCTATGAAGTGTTAAGAAAAACATGTTGATTAGTCATAAGCAAGATGATAGAGGGATTATTGAATTCAAAAACATGATACATAGATATATAAATGTTGAATATGTATGTCT